>VYXC01008043.1:0-130131 GCA_013397175.1 Platysteira castanea
AGCTGGGGGGTGGTGTGGGCCCTTCTGGGCCACGGTGTGGGGCCTCCTGGTGATGTTCTGGTTGCTGAGCAGTTCCAGAAGAAAAAAGAAGCTGCCACAGTCCCAGGAAAACTCCTTGCTTCAGCTAATGAACAAGAAGCTAGCTAAAAAGCAAGAGAATTCCCTGCTGCAGAGCCAAGAGCTGGGGAGAAGAGCAAGTGAGTTATCTGTGTTTTTGAACACAGCTGCCCTAAGAATTCCACGGGCTCCCCCCCTCTCCCAGACCTAGCTTTAAAGGCACAAAACTCATGTCTGGCATAGGGCAAACGATAGGGAATACAGTATCATACAGTCACCCTAGGACACGTGTGGAGGTGTCTTAGATGATGTGAAACAAAATGACTGGAATTAGGCGTGACCAGCTTTTCTCTTAGTGCCAATAATGTTAGTGACTGCCTCTGAATGCAGAATTTTAAATGTCTTTGCTCCTTAAAAAAAAAAAGGCAACAACAAAACTCAAAAAACCCCCAGCAAGAAAACAAAATCTTCTTCGTAATGATATTGGCTAGTGTACTGCATGACCCTGAGTGTAGTTTACTGTATAACAGAAGTATTTTGCTTCCAGAGGGCAGCATGGAAGAACATTAGCGAAATCAATATCACATTAAAGATTCAGGCTGCATTAGGTTGGTATGACAGATAATTTTCTCTGAGTGCTGACATCATGTTTCATTATGTCCATTCCTGGATCTGCGTGAGGTGGTGATGAAGCTGACTCAGCCCTCCTGAGAAGTCCAGTCCCTCAGGAGATCCTCCCCCCACGGTGCTGTCCCCAGCAGTGCTGTTGCCTGGTTATCTCTGTGGAGGCTGCGGCCGTGGGGATGTCCTGGCACTGCTGTCTGCCCCAGGCACGGTGCTGGCTGGGATGCTCCTGGCAGGCCTTGCCAGGTGGCTGAGTTATCCAGCAGGGGAAGGTAGGTGGGAAGTGGTCTGTAGAGAGGCAGCAGAGGAAGGGTGATGCTGAGGAAGCCAACAGGACAGGGGTTTTCTTTGTTGTGGCTTCTGTAATGATTTGCATGATGAGGTGTGGTGCAATAGCAGGGTACAGGAGCAGGACTGAAGAGCCTCAGCCTTGCACCTTGATTACCCCTCTGGCTCACTCTGTGGACTTGAGCAATTTGCACTCATCTTTCCCACAGTTAAGTCAAGAAAATAATGCTTATTTATCCTTTTTTTACTACTTTGAGATGCCCAACAGAAAGGTGGTGAGTATTGTTATTCACAGGCGTGCATCTTTTTCCAACTTCTTGTATTAAGTTTTGCTCCTTATAATTAAATATTTACATCTCTTAGTCTGGGAAGATTAATTTCCCACTTAAAGATGATTCATGCTTGCCAAATTATTGGTTTAATGATAATTATTCCAATGTGCTGCTGGAGAGGCTGCATCAAAGGAAAATGCCAAAATGGTTCAGGATTCAAAGGCACAATGTTTTTCCTGCATTGTGTACAGTGGCTGGTAGGAAGGGAGTTCCCTGAGCATCCAGCTGTGTTTATAGGAAACTGTTGGTCTCAATCAACACAGTGCCTTCAAATCCAGGAGTAAAAACTTGCAACGTTTATGCAGTTAAAGAGTTTTCATAATTACATTAGCACATCTCATAAAACTTTATCAAGTAGGGGAGTGTAGTGGTTTTGTTTACATCTTTTACCTTCTGTGAGGTAAGAATTAGGAAGAATGCAAAGCAGGCACCAAACTTTAAAGAATATGAGAAAGTTTATTACTAACAGAATTAAAAGTAAAAAGAAATAAGAAGAAATTAAAGCAAAACCCCCTTTTTCCTCTAGCACCTCCCCCTTTTTACCCAACTCGCACAAAAGATAACAAACTATGATTTTGGTCAGTATTATAGTTCTTAAAAGTCTCTCCACTATTTAAGGAAAGGTTTTCTTTTGCGTCACGTGGTTTCCAAACTGCTCAAAGGGCAACAGACCTGCCCGAAAATTCTGCTGCTGTGAAAAACATCTCTCCCATGAATCTTGCAGTCTTCCCACAGCTGCCAGCGTGGGCCATACATGGGGTGTATCTTTTTTAAGGATAGGCAAATTTCAGCTTAAAAGCAACTGCTCTCTTCTTCACAAAGTCTCTAAAAGTCTCTTACAGCTCTGGGGTGACCTGGCATGGTCATGTTGCTTTTTCCCACAGGCTAAACACAAAATTATCATCCCCCTATGTCTTTAAGTGGATTAAAGAGAAAAGGACAGTTTGCGATAGTACAGTTTTTACCACAGCCTGCAAAAGGTATTTTTAAGCTCTGTGCTGGGCGCGACTCCACCTTTTCCCGTTGCCATCTTCAGGTCCGTCTCAGTGACTTACTTTCTCTTTCCCTCTGACCTTGAAGTCGCCATGATTTTCTTTGGGCTTTATGCTGGAGGAAAAAAACCTCTTTTTTTCTTTATGCGGCTGGCTCCTCAGCTCGACTCTGGCTACACTGGTTGCAGAAAGTTCTATCGGCTCCCACTGGGATCTGTGTGGGGAGGGCGGGCTCTCCAGCTGTTAGAAGCCGCTCTGGGTGCTGTTGGCCATGCAGCAGCTCAGTGGTTGTTCCTTAGCTGCCCGCGGCTCCGAGGGGTTCTCCCACTGCTACCTGGGGCCTGTGCCCTGGGGCCGGGGAAGGGGAGGCCCAGGGTCGCTCCTCGAGACATGCCCAGGGCCCATTTCCCCCCACCTCCACCTTCCCCGTGGGAGGCTTGAACACCAAAGGGAAGTTCCCGTGTCTCCACGCAGATTAAATAAGTAAATTTCGAGAAGCGTTATTGGTCTAAACTCATCAACTTCATCAACTCAGGTTCCAACCACCACTGGGAGGTAAGGTGAGAGTTTGTAAAGCAACTGCACAACTCATTTGACTACAGATCAGATCAATGATCTAAGTTTCTAACTTTAGATTTAGATTGTTTATACTCTTAGTATTTAATTTTGGATGCGCCATTATAAAACTTCCCTACGAAATGTGATTTTAAAATGCCTAATCAGCTATTCGTTCTTCAATTTGATTCTCCATCAATGCAGAATTACATTTTCCCCTCACTAATGAAGTAAATAAATCAATACAAATGACTTGCAGTCATAAAGTCTACTGAGTTATAAGCTTATGCAGCACTACCAAGTCCATAAATGCACCATTTTAGTGCCTCAGCTTTGGTTTATAAAGCAACAAGTTGAAAAGTGAGGTAATAAGGCTGGTGGGAAGTTATTAAGGCAAAATTTCTGTTCTGGAACAGTCCATTTTGGACTCTTTCCTGCTGTTCCATTTGGAATGTTCTCTGTGGGCTTTCCGGTCACTCCTGTCGTCCTCCACAGGGAGTGTGTGAGCTGAGGCTCCCAGGTCCAGTGGTGGTATCCACACAGACTTCCCAGCCCTCAGTGCTCTGGGCCTCTGCTCCTGCTGCTTCTGCCCTCCTCCTGGCAAGTGTGGTTGTTTGTCTTCTCAGCATTTGGACTTTTCTGTCACTTTCTGCTTTTGGCACCCTCAGTGTTTTTTCTTTTGGAATAAGGATTGCTTCTCTACAGAGAAATGGATTTAACAGTCTGGAGTAAGCAGGTGACCAGTCACCATTATATATAATAAAATATATATGAAGCATATGTATAGATATGTAAATTTTATAAATTCTAATATGCAATATTTATAAAATTGTCAATTATATATGTCAGATGATGGGGTGTATATATACAAGTATTTATTTAGACACATGTATAGGTACGCAAATATATATATACATATGCTGTACATAAATAAATAGAAGGTTTTAATCCTGTACAGAAGAGGTTTAAAAAAGTGCTTAGATGAAGACTTCTTCTGACTCTGATATAAGTTATCATTTTATTATTAATAGTGTATTTATTTTTATTTGGGTCCTGGAATCTCTGTGCAGGATTGTGGCACTGTATAAAATAGGTAGTAATCTCTTCAAGACAGAAATGGTGAAGGCAGGGGACAAGCAGACATGGAAGACCTGGAGTCTTCTATTCTTTGTTTACACCTATTTATTTGTGTAATAAAAGGATTAGCTTCCCAAAATCAGGATATAACATAAAGATATTTTGTTATGAGGTAACAATTATTTACTCACATTTTTCTGCTGTAGTAGAAGCAGTTTGTGTCTTTGTTTATTTTTTAAATTGCCTGTCAGTAAAGAAAAAACCTGATGTTGTGGGTTTGGAGAGCAGTATGTGTTACTGTCCTACTTCTGGCTTTAAAGATTAAATCAGTGGGAATTATACAGTGCTCTGGGGATCTGATAAGTGGTAGTAGCCAAGCAGAGACCTAAAGCCTGTCCAAGCAGTTTCACACCTGCATAAGGAGGTGGTGCAGTGCTGGAGGTGGAGCCCAGCAGCGAGGCTGTGGCAGTGCACACTCGCTTTGCTATTTGGTCACGGTCTGATGGATTTCAGTTTACACCTAGATCGGATCAGAGGCAGATCTGGGAAGGAAATTGAGTTTTCAGTCTCATTCACTTAGGAAGCTTCAGCTTGGTAAGGACTAGAAATAGCTGGAGGCTCAGTTTGACTCGCGTTCTGATTGAAACTGTTTGCTAGCCTTGTCCGAAGGCAAATTCTCATTGCGTTTAGCATGTGTGTCCAGCAGAGCTTGCGCTGTGACTGCTGATCTACAGCAGCCCTGCTCACTCTGTCGGCAGATGAGCTGCTGGCTCCTCTAATTTAAATTGGAGATTTTGTTTCCTAAAATGGATGTTCCTTGACTTCCTAGGGCACGGTTCTTGGAGTTGTTGAGAGATGCTCCTGTTTGGCTGCCCCTTGAGTTTCTTCCATTCCATGGCACAGCTCAGTTCCATGGCCTCTTGTACACTGGCACGAGAACTAAACCAAAAAGCAAATTGAAAAGGAATGCTGATTTACTGAATTCTGATTAGGAAGAGAAAAATAAACATGGGATGCAAAGGAAATCCCTCACTACCTCTCACCATCAGAGTGATAAGTGGTGCCTACCTGGGGCAGGCTGTCTCCAGTTTAATCACAGAGTTTGGTGTTCTGTGGTCTGGGATACTCCTTTGGGCAGCTGGGGCCAGCTGTCCCAGCTGCAGTCCCTCCTAGCCTCTTGCCCACCCCACTCACTGAGGGGACAAATTGGGAAAAAGAGGTGGCCTTGTTGCTCTACAAGCACTGCTCAGCAGTTGCCAAAGCACTGGTGAGTTACCAATGCTATTTAACTGTAGATCTAAAACCCGGCACCATCTGGGCTGCTGTGAAGGAAGTTAACTCCATCCCAGTATACCCCCATATAGCTAATTTGAAGATATATTTTGTATCAGCATCTGTGAGCTAATATTAATTAAGGGAAATTTTTAATGTTAACAAACTTTCATTTCACTTACTGTAACTGTGGGTAATAGGTAAAAAGAAAATACTTCATCTCCTTTATTTGCTCTCTGAAATGCAGAATTGGAGCAGATGAAATGTAAGGAATAGAAATAAAAACTGGTTCCTTTTAATAAATGCAAGCTTCATACTTTTCTTTTGCCAAGCGTGCAACTTTCTTTGCTGGAATATTTTTTTGTTTGTCTTTTCTTAGGTACAGATGAATTGTTCGTTGCCACAACTGAAATGTCCATATGCAGCATATTGAACAGACAAATTCTGTTTAGGTGGTTTTGAAAATTAATTTCACGTGGAAAGGTTCACATGTGGGAGTCCATAACACCTTTTTTAACACCATATTAATTCATTTGGATGGCAGTTTATCATGTCATATAAAATGAAACTCTCTCTCTTGATGTACACTCCGTTCATGATAACACCTAATATATTGTGCTTCAGTGACAGCTTTAGTGGGAGTCTGTTTCCACTCTTCAGTTCTCAGATGACTGTGGGTATTACAGCTTTCTGCATGCATTAACTAAGAACCTAAGAAGCTGTAGTCTTGGTCTGCTTCCTTGGTTAGACATGGAATAAAAGTTAAATTGGCATTCATTGGCGCAGAGGATGTAGTGCTATGTTTGGCAGCTGGATGAACTTTTACTTGGAATATTGAAAACAATGTTTTATGGAAGATAGCAGCATCCTTTTCTCCCTTTTATTGTTTTTGCTTCTACTACAGTAGAAAATGGAATTTGCGTAAGACCTCAAAAAAGTCATGATAGTTCAGAATTTATGTGAGATTGGAGGGTAAAGTCAAGGGCTTTTGCAGATTTACCCTTGCTCTTTGATCTGTCTTTCTAAAGATGATCTAAAATGCAGCAAGTGCCATGTCGAAGGAAATGTAACCTGTTGTCTGCTCCTCCTGTTTGCACTCTTTTGATTCTCTTTAGCCACATCTTTTTAGACCTCACTAATGGGAATGGGTGATTTTATTTGGGGGTGGGGGAAGAGGTGTGTTTTTTGTTTAAGCTCTGTAAAAAGAAGGCTGCTTCTTGATAAAACAAGAGGAGGTTGTGGAAAGGGACGTGGTGTATTTAACTTTCCCCTGGGTAATTAGGGGTACAGAGCAGGCTGGTGCTCTGTGTATGCAAGAGCTTGTTTCACTACATCTGTCCTTGCACTGTCCTTCATTGCGTTATTTCTCTTGTGTGAATTTTGTGGTTCTTCATGACTTCTTGGGAGCACTTCTTGGGAGGACATCATGTGTGTCGTGGGCACTGCAGTCTGCAAGAGCAGTTCCATGGGGGGCTGATTTTTGACAAAAATTTGGGGATAACACTATCTTAATGGCCAGTCCTGCAGACTGACTGAGGCAAGATATCTGTAGTTGAGTAGTCTACCGTTTAGCAGACTGTCTAACACTTCCTCTGTTGAAGTAGTACAGAAGAGAAGTTATGTAGGAAATACAGTGTTGATCTAATAATTCTATTATTGATTTTCTTCTAACAGCAAAAAAGTGATGTGCTGCAAGAAGAGGAAAAACAGATGCAGAACTGCTGGAAGTCTGGGTTTGGCATTCTAATAGGTCTCGGGAACAGGCACTTGGAATGTTTGCATTCTTCTAGATGGTTCTGCAAATCATTTAAGAAAAACTGATCAGCTTATTTTCAGTTCTGTATGTCTGTAACTGGTTCAATGTAATGATGCAAGAGATTCCTGGAAATAAGAGCTGGTTCTGCATCAACTAAAGCAAGTGGAGAATGAATCTCACAAGCAAAACATTCTTGTATTTGCACCTTCTTGACTTTTTGCGTCTTCTTGACTTTTATTGATAATTGGTTTTTGGCAAGCATATTCAAGAAGTAAGTCATGAAGAAAATGTCAGGATCTGTTTGACACATTGCTTAAAGTAGTACTTTGAGTGCTGCAGAAAGATGGGAAGGTACAGTAATACAATTAATGGGAGAGGTAGAATGAGAAATTTAGCCTGTTCAAATAACTGTATGAGTGTTGCTGGTGAGGTGCAACTTCTTGGTTCTCTGCCATCTATGATATAATCACTGCTTTGCCATGTGGTGGAGGAGGTCTGGTTGTTTTTTCAACTTAATGAGGATGTTCTACTGCTACTTCAAATCTAGTATCCTCAGTTAAACATGAGAATTTATTCTTCTTGCAATTACAAGGTTTAAAATGTTAATCTTCTGTGTTTTCCTCTTCTTTCCTTTAGTCAAGTTCATTACCATCATTCTTGGCAGTTAACTGTTTTATTAGTAAGCTTAATGCATGCCCTTAATTCCCTTTTAAGCAGAAAGAGAATGTCCTGGTTTGGGTTGGGACAGTTTTTTTTCTTCAGAGTAGCTGGTTTGGGGCTGTTTGGATTTGTGACCAAAACAGCGTTGATAACTCAGGGATGTTTTGGTTATTGCTGAGCAGGCCTTGCACAGAGTCAAGACCCTTCTGCCTCTTGCCCAGCCTCACCAGAGACTGGGCTGGGGGTGGACAGGGAGTTGGGAGGGGATGCAGCTGAGACAGCTGATCCCAACTGACCCAAGGGATATTCCAGACCATATGGCACCATGCTCAGCATATAAACTAGGCGGAAGAAGCAGCAGCATTGGTGGGGGGATGTTCAGAGTGACAACATTTGTCTTCCCCAGTCACTGTTATGTGTGATGGAGCCCTGCTGTCCTGAGGATGGCTGAACACCTGCCACCAATGGGAAGTGGTGAATGAATTCCTTGTTCTGCTTCGCTTGTGTGTGTGGATGTTGCTTTAGTTGTTAAACTGTCTTTTTTCTCAACCCATGAGGTTTTTCCCCCCTTTTTACCCTTTGAATTCTCTCCCCCATCCCACTGGAGGGGAATGAGAAAGCAGCAGTTTGGGATTTTTTTTGCTGTCTGGGGTTAAACCACGACACAGTCCTCGATTTGAAAACTGTGATGACAAATAATAAAATTGATGGGGATTCATTCCTTCTATCAAAGGTGGAATGATTTATTTTTTGGGACAGTCGGTAACAATGCTATCCCATGCCTTCAAGTGAGTTTGAGATGGCCAAGTAGGGAAACAAAATCCTGCCTCCCTTCCTCTCTGCTATCTATGGGAGTGCTCACCTGAACTTCATCCACCCACTTCTCTCATTGGCTCTGCCTCTGAGGACAGCTTCAGGTGATGTGACTGATGTAAAGCTGCCTTTCTGTATTTAGTGGTTTGACAGTTGAGTTTAAAATGCTAATTTGGCTTTTTGACTTTTTTTTTTCTTATGTGTGTGACAATGTTCTCATGCTGAAAAGATGTAATCAAGCCAGTCTTTGATCTCAGACATTGTTAAAGCAGATGGAAATTATTCTTTCAGGGGAAGCTGGGAGTTACAAGAGGCTAACTGTAGGTAAATACACATTTNACACCTGCCACCAATGGGAAGTGGTGAATGAATTCCTTGTTCTGCTTTGCTTGTGTGTGTGGATGTTGCTTTAGTTGTTAAACTGTCTTTTATCTCAACCCATGAGGTTTTTTTCTCCTTTTTGCCCTTCAAATTCTCTCCCCCATCCCACTGGAGGGGAGTGAGAAAGCAGCAGTTTGGGATTTTTTTGCTGTCTGGGGTTAAACCATGACACAGTCCTTGATTTGAAAACTGTAATGGTAAATAATAAAATTGATGGGAATTCATTCCTTCTGTCAGGGGTGGAATGATTTATCTTTTGGGACAGTCAGTAACAATGCTATCCCATGCCTTCAAGTTTGAGATGGCCAAGTAGGGAAACAAAATCCTTCCTTCCTTCCTCTCTGCTATCTATGGGAGTGCTCACCTGAACTTCATCCACCCACTTCTCTCATTGGCTCTGCCTCTGAGGACAGCTTCAGGTGATGTGACTGATGTAAAGCTGCCTTTCTGTATTTAGTGGTTTGACAGTTGAGTTTAAAATGCTAATTTGGCTTTTTGACTTTTTTTTTTCTTATGTGTGTGACAATGTTCTCATGCTGAAAAGATGTAATCAAGCCAGTCTTTGATCTCAGACATTGTTAAAGCAGATGGAAATTATTCTTTCAGGGGAAGCTGGGAGTTACAAGAGGCTAACTGTAGGTAAATACACATTTTGCAGGTGTGTGTTTAAACAAAATTACAATTTTTTTGGCGTATTCTGAATAGATTTTTTAATCTGTCATCTGATATCCAGATCTCTCCATTTCATGGTCACCTGCTGGNACAATGTTCTCATGCTGAAAAGACGTAATCAAGCCAGTCTTTGATCTCAGATATTGTTAAAGCAGATGGAAATTATTCTTTCAGGGGAAGCCGGGAGTTACAAGAGACTAACTGTAGGTGAATATACATTTTTTGGGTATATGTTTAAACAAAATTACGGGTTTTTTTGGTGTATTCTGAAGAGATTTTTTTAATCTGTCATCTGATATCCAGATCTCTCCATTTCATGCTCACCTGCTGGCCAGAGCCAGCAAATGAGGGTATTTGTGAGGACAACACTGAGGCCTGAGTTAAGATCCTCTGAAGTAAATCAAGGGATTCCTACTGGCACCCACAACTGCTTCATCAGGGTATATGCAAGTGGTGGTAATATATGATGTGCTCTAGATTTAGGTGAAATCAGTGGTTTCAGTGGTGTTTTGGGAGTGCACCTTATTCTATATGGCTGATATTAGTTTTTTGGTGTGTATATGTGTACATGTACACAGATATTGTTGCATGTCTCGGTACTGTTTAAACTGAAGAATTTGTGTCTGTTTAAAAATGTTTTAAAATTAAACAGGCAAGCTTCACAGCTCAGTCTCTGTTTCAAATTTTAGTAGTGTTTTTCAAATGGTTAAAAGAAAGAGAGAACATTTTCATTACCATGGCCTGAAAAGGAAAAAGTAATCTCTTGATCTAGAGAGAAGCAAACAGATTATCATCAAAATCCAATAATGGGCTGAAACACAAATGAGTGAGTACAAGAGCTGATTTTCATCTCTCCTGCCTTTTTAAATCAAAATTGTTTTTGCCTGAATTCAGTCATAGCCACTTGTACAAAAGGAAGGACAAAAGGGTCAGGCTGAGGACGAAGGACTGAGACTGCTGTGGGGAGCAATCCCTGAAGCAGCAGAAGCACTTGAGATGCTTTTGTGATGAGAGAAGTCCTGAGGATTGGTAAACTTGCAGGGCAGGGTTCATACTCCGGCACGAGCTAAATACAGATTTGCAAACAGAGCAAGCAAGAGATACTGGCAGCTCCAGGAAGGGTAGAGGCGAGAAAAGGCACAAGTAGTGTATGGCTGGAAGGACCCAAGGGACCCAAGGGAGGCTACTCCCCTTCTCTCTGGGGATGCTCGGAGCAGTAGAGCTAATGGTACCCAGGGCTGCCAGCTCAGATCTAAGGTCTCGAAATCATACCATGCCTGGGTTACCTTGTCACAAGCCATCACTGCAGAGCCTCAGGAGCTAAAATTGGATTGGCATTTTGTCTTTAGTGATATTGCAGGGTTGCAGTCCTTATGAATGTGAAGATGGCTGGGGCTCGGGGTGTGGAGAATGGTGCAGAAAAGAAAAATACTCCCTATATAACAAAATAGCTGGATTTTACGCTGGACTTAAAGATGGTTTTCCATGATAGTGTTTGTAACTAATTAATGTTTTTGGCTGAGGGATCAGCGAAGAGCCAGGTGGAAGCCTGCCCATGTCATTGAACAGCCCTTGGCATTTTATCTTTCCTTAGTCTGATCTCTGTATGCCGTAGAGGAAAAGATTTGCCAGTAGAGTAAGAGGGGGAGAAGGAAGAAGGAACTGAAAAAAAAAAAACCCCAAACCCGCTGAGTGCCAAATCTATCATCTGCTTTATTAGTATGTCATTTGCTGTGTTTACTGAAAACTCCAGTCGTGCTGGGAGTTATCCATCTGATATGATCCATGTGCTGTGGCTCTTTCTCTGAATAAATGTGATTTTTGTTAGCTCTGTTTGCAAGATGGGAAAGCCATGCAACTTCTGCTAAAGCCTTTACTTTGAGTGTCTCAGTTAAGGTACTGGAAATACGAGTTCTGAGAAGATCTTAAGGATAAAAAGGAAATATGAATTTTATCTTCTGGGTGAGAGAAAAACAGCTATCAGAGCTGCAGCTAGTATAGTTTATGTGTTTTTTCAGACAAATTAACTAAGAGTTAAGACCTACGAGTGTGGCAGCCCAGAATACTCCTCAGACTGTACAGGGGGGTCTGGAGCCATGCCAGACAGTTTCGGAACTCGAGACTAAAGCACAGAACTCTATGTTTGAGCCGTGTCATCGGAGAATGCTGCCCACATTAAGAGATGAAATACAAAATAGAAAGAAAGTGTGTAATTAGCTTATCTTGTCACTGGGTGATTGTAGTTTTAGATTTATGGAAGTACAAGGGAAAGAAGTTAAGATGGAGGGCAAAGGGTGTTGCCTTTCTCCTTCCTCCTTCTTCTCTCCCTCCATTTTCCTCCTATGACGTTAACTAACAGTATTGGTGAAGGTAGCACTGTCATGTTAAGAAAAGGTAGAAATTAATTGGAATAGATTGATAAATAATCATACGTTGTAGAACTTGGTTGGTTTTCCTGAAAGAGATAAAAAGGTAGAGACGGCCTTCTCAGGCGGCTTTCCTGCTGTAATTCTTGGAGGAGCAGGTCCTGCTGTCCTTGCTCCAGACTCTGAGAGATAAGAAACAATAAACAACTTGAACATGAATGCGCAGGATTGTCCATTCTCTTGGCTCGGGCTCGGGACTTTTTAAGATCAAGAAACAGCCGTAAAAAACCAGAGCGAACACTAACAAAGTGGACGCTAATATACGAGGACAATAGTAAGGGACAGGGCTCCATCTTCAACAAACAGACTGAAAACATGTTTGTACTGTGATGGAAAGAATCAGTTTAAGAAAGCAACAGGGTGTGAGTAACTTCAGGTGTATTCCATTGTCATGAACCCCATGAAGCATGTAGAAGAAAAGCGAAGAATGAAATACCCAGCTCCTCATCCATAAGCTAACTGAAATAACAGTAACTTGGGGGATTTTTGTGCAAGAAAACCCTAGCTTGTTTCATGTTTTCATCTACATTACTCCAAGCTTAAGTATTCAGGGCCTGTCTTTCAACTTCAAGACAGATTGGGCTGCAACCCACTTAAGGCAGGAGTTTATGCAAGACAGTATGTGTGAGATGAGCCCAGCAGTGCTGTCATTATAGATGTGAATCCCCATTATAGAAGGGAATATTGATCAGCCATTCCACCAGCTGTGGCAGATCTGTCCCCTGGACAAAGAAGGTGAGGCTTCTTCCTTGCATGCTCGGTTTTGTGCTAGTTCAGGCTAGCCCAAGGATCTTCACCTGTGCCATGTAACCTTTACTGCACTGCTTCCCTCCTGTTTGGTATCTGTGGGTTTGGACACAACATGTTTAGTTGGTTAAATATCAGATTTGGCAATAACCTTGGCAGTCTCACCATCAAAACCTAGGTAACAGAAAAGCTCATTATTCAGTGTATTATCTCCTTTTTCTTCCAGACAGAAGCACTGCCTAGGAGTTTCTTGTTTCATGTCTGTGTACTTATCATTATGACTTCGTAAATCTTCCACTTCTGCCAATTAAATGAAGGTTTATGCATACAGCTGGTATAGGGCTCTGGGTACTGTAATCAAATCCCTTTTCTTCACGAGAATGAATTATATTTTCATCCTTATTTTTGTCTAATGCTTAGACGTGTCACAGAAAGAAGCTGACAGGCAGAGGGCACTTTGCTGCTGTGTTTTCTGGCTGTAATTGAATTCTGTCCTTATGAAGTAACTGATGGAAAAGAATCTCTGTTCCTTGTGATCAACAGGTGTCACACTGAGTGTGCCTCATGGATAGTACCTCTACAAACAGATTGTAGGCACTGCTTGGGTTATTTTGTGATGTTTTTATATAATCTCATGTTACTAGCATCTTACTCCAAAGATTACCTGTGGATGCTTTTCTTTTGCTTCTTACACTACCTATTGATACAGATGTGTATCACTTCAAAGTACAGAAGATTTTAGTTCTGTATAAATTCATAATTTATAAACTTATAAAATAGAACATTTGAATTAATAAAACATTTGTCTCATTGACTTTGAAGGTAATTTCTACCTCCTAAAAACCTCAACCTTCCATTCTGTTTGCTGGTAAATAGTGGGCTCTCAGTTGCTCACACGTCTCAACAATGTCATCCTACAGTTGCTGGCTGTGGCCAGACCTGGGGGACAGCCCAGTGCCATTGCTGGAGTTGGCTGTCTAACCTTAGGTCAGAATTCAAAAGTGGGCTAAAACTCTCAGTATAGATTTTTATTCCCTTCCATGAGCCATAGCAGCAATACAATGGATATTAGTTATGTTTGTAAAAGCATAAAACATTTGCAATCAGATTAATCTGATTTTTGTGAATTGGAATGGTGAGGTATACAAGAGTGTTTGATATATAGTAGATGCTCTTGGAGAATATGTGACTTCTAAATGAGAGAAATGGGTGCATAGGCAGCAGTTGCAACTCTGCTGTTACTTGCTCTACACTCCTGAATTAAAGATGCAACTTAATCTGCATAGGTCTCTGCAAATATATTAAGGCATGATAATTCATTAACTGTTTTCTGAAGAGAAAGCTTTTGAGATTAGGCAGCTGTCAAACGTATTAACTCTCTTCTGAAGGAAGTTGCAAAAAATTTGCTTTCACTTGTGTATTTTGTTGCATTTTTAGTCAAGGAGGGAGAAGGAGATTTGTAGACATGTGCCAAAAGTCTGCAAGTTGAGTGAAAGATTCTGCCAGCTGACCAGAGGCTTTCTCTGATCCTGCTGAATGTGTATTAGTAAAATCAATGCAAATATATTTCTCATGGAATTCTCTCTTAGCTTCAAGTTCTGTAATTTAGCTGACTGTAACACCAGAGAAACTACAGAAGAATAAATTGGCTCAGGTAAAAGCTCTCATCACAGGTAGGTGTTAGATAATTGAGAGGTGCAGTAGAAAGAATCCTTGGACCACGATCTCCAGGCGGTGGCTGTCCTTCATACTCTGCACTTTTAATACCCTTATTATTCATAGAGCTACGACATTTTCCACATTGCTCACTTTAACTCTGCTGTAGTCTGGCCTGTAGGAGGGGTAAATCGATGATTGTACCAAAATGGGGAACTTGATGTATTCTATTCTGTATCTTATTAGACGAGAAGTCATTTCAGGTTGTGCATGGAAAACAGGAAGTTTCACTGAGATAAACAAGCTTGGTTTACATTAGAAATATAAAATATTCATCAACTATATTGATGTAGCTTTATTCTAGGGACTTATTCTGGATCCCCTCAGTAAATATATAATACATGCATTAAGAGCTTTTCTTCTTAAAGATAATATATTTGGAATTGTTACTGTGAAGGACAGTGCTTCAAAATACTTCATTTTGTTTGTTGTTTTCACTGGAAGAAGCCATAGAGGAGCTCTTGTGCTGCTCTCTCCTCTATTGAGAGCAAAGTATAGAGGATAAAATAACCTTTTGTGCATTTGAAGAGACAAGCTGGTTTAGATTTTGGCTAAAAAACAACTCTCTCCAGGAGAAAAAGATGCTCTGCAAGTGTATTTTCGTGGATCAACAGTTAGGAGGCTGGTGGCAGCC
Source organism: Platysteira castanea (assembly GCA_013397175.1). Taxonomy (NCBI): domain Eukaryota; kingdom Metazoa; phylum Chordata; class Aves; order Passeriformes; genus Platysteira; species Platysteira castanea. Next base: position 15,003 of record VYXC01008043.1, read on the forward strand.
TGGACTCATGTACCTCTGACCCAAGCAATGCCTAGGTACCAGTTACGCTGGGGAAGAAGGTGTGGGGACCAACCAGTTCCTGATTTGAGGGGCTTCTGCTGTCAGGGCTGTAACCAGCCTGTCCTAAAGCATCTGAATGTGGCACGTTGGGTAAGAGAAATGCCCTGTTGAAACAAAGAGCTTTAAATCTAGCAGCGAAAAGCTGTCAGGTGAACATTCCTAATATCAATTTTGAGTCAAGATTGGTAACACAGTGGAAATTTATTTGCCGTGTTCAAAGAAACAACAATTTTCAGGCATGTATATACACTGTAACATCCAAGATATTTTATAGACACTCCCAAAAGTCTTCCCAATTTATTGCATCATGGTATAGGGGTTTTGTTTCTTTTAATTACTACCAGAACATATCATCTATCTTTGTGTAATGGATAACCCAAGTTTTATACAGCTAAACAGTGCTTTATTAAATTTGCTGTCCTGGTTAGACAATTACTATTGATTAAGTTTTCTGGGGTGTGCAAGCCTATGAAGTGGCTCCCTTACTGCATCTGCAGTGTGTTAATCAAGTTTTCTGGGGTTGTATTGGCCTTTGACTTCTTAACTCTCTCTAGATATCTTTCTTGTTTTATGACATCTAACTCATGTTTAGTTATATGACAACCGTTGAACAATTGTTTATTGAATTTTGTTCTTAAGCTGTTAAGTTTTCTAAGGGGTATGGGCCCATGGAGTTCCTTTCTGCAGGTGCAGTGAGGCAGTTCCTCAGGGTTTTGTGCTGACACTCAGACAACACAGATCTAAATCAAAACCAGCTAAAATAACACAGTCAAACCTTCCTTAACTAAATATACATAGTTCATTATAAGATTTTTAAAGGAAGTCTGTTTCACTTTCATTTCCATCTAGCATATCTGCTCCTGGGTACTTTTTTGGGAGACAACTGCATGAAGGCAATCATTTGGGGCTGGTAGGAAAAGTGAGGACCCTGAAGTAGTGCTTGGCTTTGGCTGTGATAGCACAGCAGGACAGATTGGATGGAAACTTGAGTGCATGTTTTGCTCAGGATTATACATTTCCTAAATTTGTCGCTGGAGGAAAACAAATTAACTTATTTTGAATTTTTATGTTTAAATGACTTCAGCTTTTTCTTTCATTGGAGCTGTGCTAAGTTATGCTTTTGATACTGCTGCAGATGGCAAATAAAACTCAATTAGTCAGAAAAGATACCGTGGTCTTGTGAGATCGTTCTCTAATTTGCTAATGGCATGGAGTTTTGTTAAAAAGCAGGCGTGCATTTGTCTCTCAGTATTAAACTGAACACTAAGCTTCACTGGGAGAAACAGACCAAGAACCCTTTTTTTTGGTGAAATATTCATTATTGCATATTAATGTCTCTAAAACATAGTTGGAAGATTGGCTGTTTTGAAAGTATTCTTCCAAAATACTGCTATGGGTAGACTAAATATAACAGAAGTACACAGAAATGTGTTACCTCACCTTCGATTTAATGACTTTAAAAAAAAATTGTTTATAGATGATACTGTATTACTGGCATATTTAAAGTTATGTGAGTTTCCCTGAAAATGGAATAAGTAAGAAATTTTCAGTTTTAGGATTGTGAAAAACACCCAGGGTAATATTATTGTTAGTATAGCTGACTGATCTTTTTTTCAGGTAACAGTGAATCTGTCTGTGAATAGACCAGACCTTGTTCAGCCAGAAATAATTACTTGAGTAGCTGCAAGGAGAAAATAAGGAGTTCTGTCCTAATCCAATGAAACATCTTCTTTGTTATTAGTGCTGTGGAAACCTGGAGGCCTATTTACAGGCTAAGGTTATCACGTGCTTAAGTGCTTTCCTAGATTGAGAATTCTTTTGCATCTTTATTGAAAATCCGCTTAAAAACCAACTGGATCAATCTTGTTGCTGTTTTGGCTCTTAAAACGGGTTTTGCAGTGCTGCTGCTTTTGCTCTACTAATGCTAAATCTCTTGCACTGCTTTTATTGTTGTTCATGACTTGAAGTGAACCTGATTCCTTTTTTCAACCCTTTTAGGGTGAAATGCTTTGCTTGCACTTAAAGAACAATGATATTGCTGACAATGTCAGTGCAGGGAACTTTTTTGATGTTTACATTCATCTTACCTGCTGAATAAAATCACTACTACTTCATATGGCCATTAAGTTTGTATATTTTACCAGGTAGGAGAGTAAATCTGCATCTTAACACATTGGCTGAGATATGTTGAGCTTCCATTTGAATTTGGTAGGGCTGAAATTTCTAGAATCCACTTAAGTCTTGAGACCCTTCAAGGTAGTTGTTATTCTCTAGGTCCTGATTAAGATAAAAATCACATTTGACAGAAGTGTTAGTTGTATTCGGGGGGAAGGAAAAGGGAGGACAGATGAAAATAAAGAATGGTTAAGTTTTCTAATGTGCTTCTTCAAGACAACAAGGTAAATGTGTATATCTTATTCTTACATCTTGAGCTGCTAGGGAGTTGAGCAGCTGTTTCACTATGCAAATTCAAAGCATAAGTAGAGTTACTAGTCAAGATTTCTGAAGGGTATATATGACCTCACCTGTGATTAATGCTGGCCCGAAGGCAGTGGGATGAATCCAGCTCCCTCTAAAGACTTTGATCAATGTGTTTATTTAAGCGAGTATAGTAATTCCTGCATCTGGCTTGCTTTAGCAATGAGGTTTTTGTATCACCAAAAGAAGTATCTATAAATTACATCTATAGAATAGGGGGTATTAGCTATTTCTGTAGTAGAGAAGGAAAGTTGTATGATGGGAGAGTATTTGTTTGTGACTGCGGATTTTTTGGAAGAGGTGAGGTAGAGCTGATGTTTCTGCCACTGGGAGACCCTGCCTCTGGAAAAGAATTAATCATCCCTTAAGTTGTGTTACCTGACTCAAGCAATTATTCACAGTCAAACTTAGTTTCATGACCTGAAGGAAAACATAGCAAGGTAAAATCTGTGGATCCCAGTAACCCCTATATTTGTGTAATAACGTTTCACATAATGCAGCTGCCTAAATGAGAGCTTGTGAGTGGCTCTGAGTGTATGAAGTAGGGATGCCTCACAGCTCTGGAATTACTTCTCTTAGGGGGGTGAATGAGTAAACTAACCTAAATATAGTCTTGATGTCAATTGACTTAAATTCACTCCACAACAAAGTTCTTACAGGTACCTGGAAGAAGAGAAATGCAGGAAACGTCTTATCTAAATTGATTCCCTGGAATCTCAGAACCCTATGGGTAAATCTCTATTCCAAGAAAGCAATATATAAGAAGGATGGTAAAAATAGCCTTGACTAAGCAATGAAGACATAGCATGGGCAGATATTCTGGTTTCTTCTTTTGGATGAAGTTCATATGACTGTGAAGTACATTTTTTGGCAGAGATATTTTCTCATGTAGGAACAAGAGTTGCCTGGCTTAATTTTCACCTTCTGTCTTGGCTTTCTGGAATGAGTTGGAAAAGATTTGTTAGAGACATCATTAGAAATTATCTTGTTCTTTCCTTGCTGTTACCTTCAGCTGCTCTGTAGCATCAATGACTCCAGGTGGGCAGGCACATTTCCTTTTCTAAGGTTAGGCATCTCAAAATCCACATATTCCTTACCCTGAGCCCTGTAAATGCTGGCTGTAAGTATGAAAAACCATAGGATTTATCATTTACTTGGGAACTACTTTACCCAAGAACCTGGAAACATCTGAGAGTTTGAAGGGGAACAGTGTACCAAGCAAAGCTCACATTCATTTTGGTGCCTGATCTAGCTCATTCCCAGCTAACTGGGTGCATCTGTATGGCACTGGACAGTGTTTTATATCTCACTTTGCTGTGTGCCATCAGTGATGTTCTCATGGACCCCATCCTGTTGGTGGAGGCGATACAAGGACAGCCTGTCTCTTTGAGCTGTAAGAAAGGCTTTTGTGTCACTCACAATGTAGCTTTTCTCTTTCTCTTTGGGATAATGTAAAAAAATAAAATCTCAGAACATACAGCAAACAAAAACCTCAAACCAAAGAAGAAAAAGGCAAGTCTTCTTTTCCCAGACTACTTAGCTGAGAAATTGTACTTTGAGCGTATTCATGTTGTGCCAGATTTTTATCTGTGGGTGGCACTTCATGCTCACTCTTTCCTTGGAGCCCAGAGGATGTTCTTGGTGGCTGCAGCTTTTCCCAGTGCAATAGGTCAATCTGTTCCTTGGACCATGGGTCTCCTGTGGCCAGCTGAGGAAACACCTCTCTAAGCTGCTTTAGGTTCAGTGACTGGTTCTTCCTATATCTTCCTGTAATGTCTGTGTGATTCTATGAACACTTCTTGTTGGAGATCTAAGCAGTTGGATCAGTACCCCCTCCTCTATCTGTGTGCTGCTTGTTTCACCTGTGGCCAAGGCACCAGGTGGGAAGCAGGGGGCTGGCAAATAGCACAGGCTGGCCTTCCTCCCCTGCCAGAGGTAAGGCTGTGCCCTCTGTTCCTTTAGCACAGAGGTGTGTACAGTTGTTACTTGTAGTATTTTGGATTCAGAACAATTGGTTTGATTTCTTAAGTCATACAGAGCTCGTTTTTATTGAACTACCTAATTCACAGAAGTATCAGGTTGTCTTTGTCATCTTATTTCTTTAGCATTTATAAGTAAAGAAAATAATTTTCTTTCTGTCTTATCTTTTCTGCAATTTATCGGGAAAAGGTGTTTCAGTCAGATTTGGTGTTGATGGCTGTGACAGTTCACCGCTGCTTTTTAATTTTTTTTACCCTCCTACTTGTGTCCCTGGAGCTGGTCTGTAGCTGAACAGAAGGCTGATAATTCCCCACGGAATTTCCAGGACTGCTGAATGAATAAATTGTGTAGGGGAGTGAGTGGGAGGGAAAACACTACTTCTTTGTTGTGGCTTTTTTTCTTTAATGAAAAATGTATTATTTAAAATAGTGAAGCAAATAACTATAGAAGTCAGGAGCACCAACTATAAAATGAGCTTGAAATGTGCAGGATATAATATCCAAGAATGGTTGTTCTGTAGATAAACCATATGATTTTCTCTTCCAAAAGAAGTTAAAAGCAATCCATGCTTAACATATGCATGGAAAATAATCTTTAGTATTTCATTAGGCTACTTTATGTTACAGGCTGTCAATTTGGACCAAATCCAAGCAGGGAGGGGAGTTCTTAAAAGCAGCCCTTCCCCTATCTCCCTCCCCCACCTCAATTAAGTACAAGATCCAACTACTTTAAATGTGTTTGCATGCTCTCACTGCAGTAAATATCCCCATTTATAATTGCTACGTATACATACATATCCACACATAACAATGTTTATAAATATTGAGCAGCATTCCTTACCATTGTCATAAAGCAACTATTTATGGCATTTCAGCTTGGTTTTTTTTTTAGAGTGCTGCTGATGTATACAAAGAAAACAAAAAATACTCCCCAAACCTTGAAGAATCTGGTGCTGTCAATTTGATGTTCAGAAAATACAGGCTGTGCAGGCATGAAACCTCCATGGAATAACAGGAAAGACCTTTTGAAATAATAGATAGAAAAGGATAGGTGATTCAAACCAGCTTGTTTAGTCAGGAAAGGTAATTTCAGGCCCAGATCATTACAGAAGATATTGTGAATAAACCCAGAAGGTTACCTGCAAAAGGAAACGAGATATTTTCTGGCTGATGGAGTAAGGAGAGTAATTAGGTGTGAAAGTACAGTTGTCACAAAGCAGCTTGAAAATATAATTGATGGGTCTCTAATTAGCTCCTAGCAAGGAAAGAAGGGACAGTAAAAGGAAGACAAAATACCTGAATTTTTTTTTTTGTCAAAGATGTTTTTATTTTTAGTGTTAAAAAGACAGATTGCAGGCTTGCTTGCCCACCATGCTGACACTGTGGGCATATGTTGTATGTGACCATTTTCCAGGTGACCCAGATATCAAGGGCAGTTTTAATGTAGAGGAATGATCATCTTTGTAGGAGCTTTTCATTTTACCCGGTGTGCTGTGAGATTCCAGACTTAAGTTTCAGCTTCATACAAACTCCTTGGCATGCAGGAATTGAGTGGCATTTCATCAGTGAAAGCAGAAAATTGGTCTGCAATTGTTAGAAATGTGCTTAGAATTACTGAATGTTTTTCTCCTTATTTTTTTTCTTCTCACATGTTTTCAGAGATGTGGTTCTTCAGTGCTTTTCAATAGACTAAAATGAAAGTTGAAACCTAACCAGCCTTGAAACTGAATTTCCTTTAGCTATCTGTGTCAGCATCTCGTGTTCTGCCTATCTCCCCATCTCTCTGAAGAGCTGAGGATGCTTTTGTGGATGAGGAAATGTGACTTTATATGTTTAGGCCTCATTCCTTATTTTGCTTCAAAAATCATGAGTAATCTATGCTAAAGAGGGATCTGGCGTAAAGAGCAGTCCAGGATATTTCCTTCAGATGCAGTTTTAGAAGGGGCAGCAGCTTTGGTCAATAAAATTGATCAAGGTGTTAGGATGTGCAAATACGCTGCTGTCTCTGCCACGTCAGGAGATTAATTGCTATTGCCATGGAATTGTCTGTGCATCCCGGACAAGCAATTTGCTCTTCTCACAAAATGGATGTTAGATGTGCTATTAGTGAGAAAATGGGGAAGGCAAATATCTGGTAAATTCAGTGAACCTTTCCTTTGAAGTCGAAGCTCATTTGGGATTCTTACAGCACCATTTATCTTGTGTACTCCAAAATTAGGACTAGCCTTGCTCTGAGCCGCTTTCACAGTAGTGGGAAACTTATGGATCTGAAAGGCTCTCTGTCCTACAGCACTGAGGTTCATTTCTTCTCTTCCCTCCCATCTCCCATAGCATTTCCTGCTTATTTGTCTGTTATCCTTCCTGCTGCCTTACAACTGATACGGATCACTTCCCATGGGACCAGAAGATCTGGGTTCTCTTGCCACGGTCATGTATGCTGGGAAGAAATTTGGGGCCACTGCTATTGATCCTTGTCTGTGAAGAGGTAGAAAATAACAGTCAAAATGTATATATTCAGCCAAGTAGCCTGTTTTTAAAAAGAAATCCTTTATTTTCAATCCTAGTGACAAAAGTGAGGCAAGTCTCTAGCAGGCACCCCTGGAACTCTGTCCTATTAGTGGGTTTAGGCTTTTGGCATGAACATCTTTTTGCCTTCTCTAAATATACTTACATGGATGTGTGTATATAAATATAATGTTGTAGTAGCATTATCTAGTTTTTAAACTAGTGATAGTTTTTTAGGCTCTAATTCTGTGACTACTGAAGATATGGCAGACTTATGATAAAACATTCAAGTATAAAATAAATTCTATTTTTTCTCCATTCTGCTTTCCTCATGGCTATTACCTATTACCTTCTTGGTGAACTACATGAAATGAAAATAAAGAAACTTAACGCAAGAGAAACTTAGTGGAAAAGAGACTCTGTGTTACTTTACTGAATAATGCCCAAAGATCAGTGATGGAAGCTCTGGTATCTTGGAAATGGAGAACTGCCCTGAAAAATCCATAGCAAACAAAACCTACATGGAACATGTACCCCCTCGTTACACGTGCTAAACTGTGTTTTAGGAAACTGACTGGCTCTTCCTTATATGATTTCTGCTTATTCTACATATGAATAATGGTTTTTGGGAAGCTTTGTCATTTCAACACTGTCCTCCACAATAAACTGAGTGAATGTCACCAGTGCTGGCTTTTAACACACACTGTCACTTGCTGATCTTTCAGGGACCTTTGTAAAGCACTTTGAGATTGCTCTAATGGGACCTCCTTATTGCAGGTAGTGTCTTATCTTAAAACACTTCTAGTAATGTACTGTTATTAACATAAGGGCTTCTTTCTGGTTCAGCAGAAATGATAGGGCAAGTAGCCAGGCCATCACTCACTGTCAGTGTTTTAGCAGCTTAAAATCTAATTAGTTTATCTCAGAACTGCTCTCTGTAGTAGGGGTTTGCTAATTTCAGTTCTGTGTACAGGAATGCACTAACCCTTATGGTTTGAGTAATAGTCACAGATGACATCCACAGTACTTTGGGGGAAAACCAGGGATGTTTTCTGCAAATTGTGAGACTCCTTCAGCAGCATTAAAATTGGCTGTATAATTTTACTGGGGTTTTTCTTCCTGCTGGAATCACAACTGTTTCATCAGAAAATCACAATAGCATTTCTGTCTTTCTTGATATGTGATTTACTCTCAAAGATTTATGTGGATTTTCTGAAGCATTTTGAAAAGTCAGTAGAAATGCATAACTGCAGCATCAACTGATGACTTGTACACGCACGAATTACTTACAAAGTAAAATGTGTTTGTAGTCAGAGAGAATGTAAAGTTTCTGGCTTATTTTCTTTTTAAACAAAATGGGTTTTGCTATCTCACTTAAAAAGGGCATATAACTATTCCTTTAGAGTGTAAAGATTTGTAATTTGCTGTCACTGCCATTAATGATGCTTACAGCACGTGCCTAGTTAAAAACAGGCTAAAAGCTTCTGTTTTGGGACTGTCCTTAACAGAAGTTCCATAGCAAATTAAGCAACCGGGTTGAAAACATTAACACTGCCATATCCTATTTGATAATTTGAACGACAAAATCCAAGTATGATAATAGTATCACATCTTTTGAGAACTGAAGAAATGTTTACACAGCCACAGATTGTCAAAATGAGTGTGGGGAAGGGATTTGGATTCTTTCCCTTTATCAGATCCCAGACTCTGTGCTCTTCAAGCTGAGAGGTCAGTATGTTTTTTGCATTTAAAAATACGAAATGTCCTAGATAGCGAAGTGTTTCTGCTCCATTTTTTGAGGGGAAATACTAACTAGCATTAACCTTTCCAGGAAGCTTCCAAAATAACAACAGCAATGAATTACTTATGAGTGCCCAGTTTGAAACTAGCTTCCAGGGGACTTGATATTTAGAAAGCACCGACTGCCTGGCTTTTAAAATTCAGAGGCCTTTGAGGCACGTAAATGTAGATACTTGCTACTCTTTGAAAAGTGTTGGGTATTGTCTTCAGTATTGAAAACCATTATTGAAATGATGTGGTGATATATAGAGCCATGATTGCTGTGGTAACTTGTTAGTGTATAAATTGAGTATTGATCTATCTCCACCATCCTCCTGAGCGTATGAACACCACATTCCTGTCGATATGTTATTATTTATTCATACTGAAGCGTATATGCAAGTTTCAGCTATCTGAGGAGGAAAAAGAATTTTTGTTAGTTAATGAATAATTAAGTTAGTCGAGTAGTGGAGAGGACTTGATGCACACAGAGAGGTGATGCAAAATGAGTGTGGTTACATAGGAAGTTTTCCTGCTTTTACGATACAGTTTCTTGTTTCTTTTTTGCCTAATTTGTAACTCCTGTCTAACTTTCAACTCTTTTCTGTGAAACTCATGGATAATAACTGATTTCTACATGGAAAGCATTCTTTGCTGTTGAATTATTTTAATATCTCAGCTAAAAGATAGGCTTTTGAGGATAGTGACACTGTCAGAATAATTAAGATATTGAACTGTGACTTCCAGTTAACTGGAATCAACTCAGTAGTCACCAGTGTAGGTCCTTCAGTGTTAAATTTATGAAAGAAGGAAGGATAATGAGCTTTTTTCAGATATGTTTTTAAAAGGCCAGGAATGCTCAGAGAAGAAGAAATCTGAAAGCTGGAAGAGACTGTTGCATTAATTTTCTCAATTTGCTGTTAAATACAGGCAATAAAATTTCATAGTAGTTTTTTTCTGTTGAATTCAAAAACTTATGTTTGACTAATGTGGTCATAGTGATTTATCTGCAAATGGAACTGTGAAGTAGAAAGGCTTAGGGCATTTTGTTGGATTTGGGACTATTCTGTGTGTTTAGGATTCTGTCTCCTGCCTGCTGCAGCACTGCCCAGACTGCAGAGCTGTGTCTGATGCAGGGCTGCTGCCTGAGCTGCTTTCTCTAATAAACTGCAGTCCTTCCAGCTCCTGTTTAGATATCTGCACTGGCACTATGGGGCTCCACCAGTTATAAGTACATTCACTTGGACACTCCCACCTTTCTGTTTCTTTTGGGTTGAGCACTACTGCCCCATTTGAGTAAATCACAGAAATCTAGTTCTCCATAACCTCTTTCATAGACATCTGTTAGCTAAATCAGTACCAAAATATTGTCCCTTAAAAATAATCTGCTTGGGATGGCTTGTTATGCTCCTTTGAATCTGTCTATTTGAGCATACGGTGGTCTTTTCCCTTGCTAATTACCTGTTGGTGGTTTGTTTTTTTTTTCCTTTAGTAGCTGTGACGCCATGACCTTCACATGTGCTCATGATCTGCATCTTCTGCCTCTGTAGTCCTTCTCATCCCTTTTGGTACATTACTGCTATCCTAATTTGATCATAAAGGTTTGTGGTGGTTTTTTGGCCTGTAACCATAATACCTTGGATATTTCACATCCCTCAGTTTTCACTGAGACTCTTCACCAAAGCACTGGTTTGTTATCTTAGCTGTATTTTCTCCCCATCCCTCTAGTTACTGCCAGATGTTACCCAGTGTTTCAGTTTCTGGTATCATTTAAGGACATGCCCAGAATTTTAATGCAGATTAATCTACATATTTTTATTTTGGCTTCCTTTTCATCCATGAATTTTGCTTCGGTCTCTAGGCCTTCATTATAATAGATTATCAACTGAACAGGCTTTTCTTCATCCTTTTTAAAAAAGCATGCAGAAGTTCATCTCAGTCTTCCTGTAAAATGTATCAATCTTTCAGAAATGATCTGTAAGTCCACACAAGAGAGCTCTTTGTCTGCTGGGGTAGTGGTCACCTTTGAAAGGTGACTTCATCCTTCTTACACTGTAACTTTGAAGCTGCCTTCATTTTAATTATGTTTCCTCTTGTTCTTGAGCACAAATGCCTCTGCAGTTCCCAGCAGTCACTTTTTTGTGAAGAGCAGTAAGAAAATGTGAGATCTGAGGGATGTAGAGCATTAAGGCAATCTTGATAATATAGCAAAGCCTTTAAAGCACTGCAGAACTCATCAAGTCCATCTTATTAGCTCATTTTTAGTTATTGGATTAGCTTGCATTTCTGAATTGAGCCCAACCCTGTCATCTATTATTCTGGTTCCTTGAGCAATTTGATTTTGATCTATATTTTACCCTTCCATTGCAAATCACTCATGTCTCCCTGCTTAAATGCTTAATGAATTTTGGTACTGTTCTAACATGATTGGCGTCTAATTTTATTTCAGTAATAATTTTCTTATTTCTGCTTTGCTCATGATTCCTGGCTCTCTGTATTTAATAATGTGCTCGGTCACAAAGTTTTTGCATTTGGATTATTTCTGTTCCAGTGGTGTGTGGGGAGGGCATGTACTGTATGCTGTAAGACAAAATCCTGCAAGTTGTGATGCACATTGGGTGTTTCTGTTCTAGCTCTTTGAATTTCCTTCAACTTCTGTGGCTGTGCTTCTAACTGAGACTTTATTTTGCCCTTTTGCTGAGACAACGGGAGAAAGGATGAAGGCCTTTCAGTCCATGTTTGCTGGGTGTTAATGGTCAGGTCACCACCCGCTGGGTAATTCTGTAGCACTCAATCATGTAGATCACTTCAATGTTTCCAACTACCTTACAGTGAAACAGTGAAAGCAAAAGTTTGTAACTAGTTACTTCTATCAAAGCAGAAATGAAAAACATGCTTTTCTTTATTTGTTTTGTTGATTTTTTTTTTCCATCCCCTCTTTCACACAGCAGTAGTCACAATATAGTTGAAAAGTTTGGGTTTCTTTCAGAGGTGTGATGGACAAAGAAGGTGGCCAGTCACAGGACCTGAGTGACCACTTCAGTCCATTTAAGGGGCTTGGTCAGGTCCCTGCTGGAACAGGCTGGTAAATAATGTGCAGTGCTGCTGTTTCTTAGAGAGATCAAGTGAATAACACGTTCCCAGGTATTTAACTTACCTTCTTCTACAGCAAGAAATTAGTGTTGCTAAACAGGATTGCTGTCATTGGTGACCCCTCTAAGAGAAGGCTAATAAATTACTTTTTCATTAGAAATGCACTTCTCCGTGCTGCCATTTGAAATCTTTTATGTAGGAAGTGCTTCCAGCAATGCAAGTTGCAACTGAGAATCATTCAGTTTTTAATAATTGCTACAACAGTTTGGTCTAATCTTCTGCATACCATGGGACATATAAAACCTTGCTCTATGTTGACCACATAATCTCAGTCTGAATAGAAGCAAATTTTGTGCTGGTATCACAAGATGAAATCTTGTCACTTGTTCTGTGATTTTTCAGTGCTTTTGTCCTGGGAAGCCCAGACCACCCGAGCTTTCAACAAATGGCGGTATTGTGTTTCTACAGAAAATGTTGTCTTCTTACTCTGACCTTGACAGAGCCAAGGCCAGAGGAAGGCCAGACCTTCCTCTCTATATTTGACTGAATTTAAAAGTTCAAATCCCTGGTTTTTTCTCAAATACACCTTTTCTTTGTCAGTGAGGGTTGCTGTGTGCTGTCATTCTAATATTTGTATTCTGTGCTGCATTGCCAGGATCAGCAATGAAACATGATTATCTTGGGATCTAATGAAATAGTTTCCTGCCTCCTGTAATTCTCACAGTGGCTCAGACATTTAACCTTTTCACCCATTGGGACTAGCCCCATAATAAATATACTGCTACAACAGCAGAGCTGTCTCGATTGTTTGTATTTCCAAGAAGTCAGATATTTTAAACACACAAACATTTTCCTTTTCTTTTAATTGCCCCAAATGGTGTTTGGTTTTTTTTTTTGAGCACAGCTTAATAAACCTAGTACATGTTCAACTGAGTCTTAGTGTCTACATGAGTTTTTAGTGTCATACATTGCAGCATGCCAGGTATTATCTGGAAGAATTTTTAAAGGCAGGAATTCAAATATCTCCTGTTATATTACACGATTATTTCTTCTTTTTTTTTTGGCCCATTTTCCATTATCTTTATCACCTCCCTGTCATTAGAATATGTGGTGGACTTTCCCCTAGACATGGCTGTGATGAGGTTCTGGATCCTTGATTTCCCTCCCCTTTATTACTGTTCCTCTGATGTCTCTGGGCACAGTTTCATCATGTGCCTGTGTTTCTCAGCTGTGAGATGACAGTGCTCGCCCAGCTGAGCTGTAACGTGCTCCTACCAGATAGACCTGCATGAATTTACTTGGAGCATGTTAGTAAAAATGAATTGAGTAACCTGAAAAAAATCCCCTATGAGATGCTATTTTCAAAGCAGTTCATGAGTTTCAGGCAGTCTTCTAAATAAAAAAAATTCTTACCAAAATTGGTAGAAAGAACTCCTTAACAGCAGCATAGCATTAAGAAGCAGGAATTCTTTATTCAGTACTGGGTGCATGAGGGAATATTTCCTCTGTAATATTGTGCATGCTGAGGACAGAAAAGACTTCTGTTCCTGTATTTTTTACATACATATTCATAGGGGTTTTCCCAGAAGAAACATTCCTATGATAACCATTTCCCCAGAGTCATTAGCATATACTTACTCCTATCAGCATGTGTTCCCTTTTCCCAGGGATCCCTCCAGTGGTTCCTGGTGGTTGGCGACCCTGAAGTTATACTTTGACTGCCCTGTAAACTCAGAGCTACTTTTCAAATGAGGAAAAAAGTTGGCATAACTGGTGTAGTTCATTAATTTGTGGGTCCCTAGATCAATGAAATGTAGTTTCTTACTCCTTTCTTTGGTTAATGTTTGTCATGGTTTTGATTGTATGGTTCTGTAGGTTAATGATTTTGCAAAAATGATTGTTGCATTAATGCACCAGGTGCAAGCAATTCTTCATCTGGCCATAAAATCAATCTCCATCTTGGAGTGTTGTGAAATCACCAGCACTGGTGTGCAATTAGGTGTATGTGCACGTAAATACACAGCTCAGTGTCTTTGTGCTATTTCTGCCATAAGCAGCACGGTCACGATGTGTTAAGTTCTTTGAATTCTGTCCTAATCAATTTCTTTTCAGAAATCTAGCACTATAAGTCTGAGTTCTCCATAGGGACAGCCTTTTAAACTCGCATTAGGGCAGAAATGTATTGTAACAGTATACTAGAGATTTATGAAAAATAGTTCATTCCATTCTTCTTTTCCTGACTTTTCCTTCTAAGCATGCTAAGTGGTGAAGTTTGACTAAAATGCCATGTGTACAGATTTTATATGAAGTTACCACTGTTTTTAAAAGTCTGGCTTAAGATTCCCAACAGTAAAGGCTGTTGTAACTATATTTTGACTCAATGGAGTATCTATGAATTGCAAAATAAATGTGTTGTTTGATGACACTGTGTATTTTCACTTGGTGCTTTTTTTTCTACTGATGTGTGTTCCCTACAAATTAACTCATAGACGTGCTGCAGTTCAGAGGTTCAAGTTTAAGACAAACAGAAAAGAAACCATCAAATCTCTCAGGAATTGCCTCAAAGTGCAAGTCAATAGGGAGCTCTTTGTCCCTTTCCAGTGTAAAATACTTCAATTAACCGACATATCTTCCCAATGTGGATTTGTCTGACAATCTCAAAAGGCTCTTTGTCTGTAAAGCAGTGAATTGAAAATGAGCATCCCTATAGCAAGCTGCATCCCTGTCAGGTGTCATGTTGTAATAGTATTTTTTCATCTAAAGAATCATCAAATATCATACAGTATAAATTGCAAACGTAGATTAGAAATGCTTTTTCAGTAATGGAAGTGTTTCATAACACAGTATGAGAGGCTAACAATAAATGGAAATTGCTTACAGCTTGTTTTGCATTGAGGTGCTCCTGGTTCTTTTGGGATCCAAGTAAGAAAGATACCCAATGCTTAAAGATGTTTATATAAATTATCCAATGACAGATGGGAATTACAGTGGGTGACAGCAATCTTGCATCCCTCCTGACACTTGGATCTTGCCTGCTGTGGCATTGGGTGAGCCCAGGATGGCACAGAGCATCCTGTGTCCCTTCCTTACATGGTGAGTGTCACCAGCCTTTCTGTTCACCTGGAATTCTTAGAGAGTCTTGTTCGTAACACGTGTTCATCAATCAGTGACGGTGGTTAAGTTTGGAAGAGGGGCTTTGCTCTGAAAAGTCTCTTGGATGATATGCTCCACTATCTTTTATCAACAAAATGATAGTTCTTGTACAGGTGCCTATAATATTTCAAGGACAATGCAATGCATTTACATATACTTACATCTGAGTATATATTGTACGTATACACGTTGATTTTGTGTACTCTCATTATGATATTGTGTAGAGCAGTCACAGAGAATCTGAGGCATGCACAGGAGTAGAGGTGGTAGTTAGCCTGCCACGGCAGGCTGGTGTGATGTGCTTCTGGGAACACACGCACGTGAGAAGGAAGAAAGGATGTGGGTCACTGACTCCAGACCACAGTTTTCCAGCTTCACTACTCACCACAATATTGGAGGATGAATTAAAACTTGTGAATTGTGGGGTATGCTTTTGACAAAGTACTCACTGTGTTACTCACCTGCCTAGTGAGCCAGTGTAGCTGTGGTAATAAGAAGAGGTCTTACAGCGGGTCTTTAATGTAAGAGGGGTATATATTTTTTTTCTAAAAAAAGCTCTCGTATCCCAGTTGAAGCAAACTATTTGTGCTTCTGGAGACCTTGTGGAGTGTGTAGGTGGTGCTAATTTTACAGAATGAATCAAATGTCTGGCTTCTACCTACCTGCACTCCTTTTTTTACAGATTTCATTCTTTCACACTCTTATACATTCTTATTCTCAAGAGCTAAGACGTGTGTGTGCACAAGTGGTCACATCAGGAGCTTTTGTGTGATGTGGGACAGGGGACCCTGGGTCCTTAACATGTGTCTTACTGACTGGTAATGCCAAACTGGCTTTAAGCATTAGGAGTGGATGGTGGTTTTGCTATTGTGCCTCATATTTCATTTCATTCCTCCAGAAAAGGAAATTTCACAGTTGTCTTTTTCTTTGTCTGGATATCTTATGGCTTTACTCCTGTGCTTTCATTATCTTGACACCTTATCTTTGGGTCAATTTGTTCTTCCTTTGTTTTACATGAAATCGCATGTATGATACTGTAGCAAAAAGCTGCTAACATTCCTTTTAACCCCTGTTCTGCTGTTTCTTGTGCTGTGCGTGTGAGCACATGTGCAGACACGTATAAATATGGTTTTTTGTACTTCAGTGGTACTGATGTTGCTAGTTTTGCTTTGAATCTCTTTAGAAAAGCAGGAAGCATTGATATTTGCATTCCACTGTTGCAATTGTGCAGATGGCCATCAGCTCGTGCTGCGTTGCGTTCCATGACAGTTTGCTAAGTATCAAGTGCAGAGATGTGTGAAAGCTTCCTTTCTGGAAAAGAAAGGGACAGCTCCCACATCCGGCGCCGCGACAGATCCAGCCAGCCAGCTAAGCACTCCCTCGCTGGCTGCTGACTGAGGTGTTCTCCTGTCTGTGCCCCTGATCCCCTGCTCTGCGGGCCACCGGCCGCGCTCCCGTGGATGGGTGTCAAGGGGGGAGAGAAGACTTCCTATTTCATGAAAACTGCTGTTGTAAAAAGCAAGGTTCTAGAGGGAGAATCCTGGTGGTGCTGGTGAAGTAGTTTGGAAGCCTCTCTTAAAATAAGACGGTTACTGAAAGAGCTCAGGTTGACAGGTTTTGCTGATTTTCACAAGTTTGTTGTTTAAAGTGTTTGTAATTTGCTGGCAACTTCCACATGAGCAAATATAGTGAATCAGGAGCCAGAATACATTATATCATCCAGAAATAAATACCCAAGGATAAAATCTGCGCTTCACTGAAGCCAATGCAATCTCTGGTTACTTTCTCAGTAGAACTAGATAAATCATGGATGCTCAATTTGCATAGGCTTCTGCAGTTACCTTACAGCCTGGAAGACCGGTCACCCTGAGACAAAGCTGCCTACAAAGCAAAAGCATATTATCCTCTTAAACTTGTTATCCTTTGCAAATTGCTTACTGGGAGACAATGTATTTCACAAAGGGGAGTTTTCATCATCAGGCAGTATTATGTATTTAACACTGTCAGGGAACAAGGCTGGGAACTACTGAAAATTTAGGTTGAGCTAAGACAGGCCCATCCTATAAACATGCCTGCAATCCTGGACGTTGCCTCTGGTTCTTGGTCTTATTGTTTTGTTTGTGGTTTTCAAATCCCATCATTTTTGCAGCTAACTTCCTCTGCGTTCATGCAGGAAAAAGGCAAGTAGTGTAGGGACAGCTGAGCCCTTGGGCAAAAGCACTGGGAGAGCTATGGCCTGGCATGTGGCTTGGATTGCAGATTTCTTGCTTATAAAGCCACATCTTTGTTGGGCTACTGCCTTTTGCTTGTGTTGGGGTGACAAATGGGATCAGTCTGGAGCCCTGGGGCACTTGGACAAGTAGATGTATAAAAGCACAGCATGGGGCGTGGTCTGCCCTCTTCAATTTGTCCTTAGGTTGGCTTGAGACAGACACGTGTGGTGCGGATGCAGCAGTGCTTGGAGGAGTGCCAGCCCACCTACCTTCTCACGCAACCTCCCGTGCCAGACACGTCCCTCTCTCCTCCTGAGTAGATCTTCTGGCCAGCAGTGCACACCAAGTTCCTTTCATCACTGTCTCTGCTTTGGTTGGGTAAATAGGCAGGGCTTTTTTGTTGGGTGTTGTGGGTTTGTTTGGTGTTTTTTCTTCTTAGCCAATGCAAAATGAATTAAAGCTCTCTGAAGATTACAGTGGGACAGTTTATGGCGATCTCATTCTTTGAGTCTCGCTTTTTTTGGGGTATTGAGTAGGCAAGCTATTGTTGCTGTAACATGATTATCAGTATGACTGTATACCTTAAAATCTGACTTGCTCTAGAGGCATGAGTTTATCCAGCACTTGCAGTGAGCACCCAGCTGCAAGAGCATTCTGTGAAACAGCTGTGTGCCCTGCACTAAGCGATGCCAATGGAAGCATAAGGTTCCCTATGGTAAGTCTGTGGCTGGCAGCACTCTAATTAAACCTTCCTTTGAAAATATGTGAGAGGTCTGTAATTTTGACCTCTTGTTCTGAAGGGTGTGCTTTTATTTAGAGATTTTTCCAATTTAAATTTTTAGGAGTTTCTGTAAATGCCTGAAGCAGCAGAAATCTCTGAATAATCTTTCTCCTTTCAAACCTTTGGTTTAAAAAGATTATTGTTCTAAAAGTTAGTGTGTGCCCCCCACCAGCTTATACTCCAGCTCCAGGAACTGAATGTGGAGGTCTTTGCCTGCATTCCATTGTCCAGAGTACTTGCTAAGCACAACTGTGGTTGCCACATGCTGACATTAAGCAAGTCATGTATGATCACAAGGAGACAGTTTATTCTTATTAGTCACCTACGGAGTAATCAGAACTGCTGTGCTGGCAATTCACATAAAGAACTACAGAGAATAGGAATAGAAGTGTAGCCAGGCAAATTAAGGCTTTAAATTTAATAAGCATGATTACTTTAGTGGGATATACAGAAAACACATATTCTTAAGTGTAGTTGTTCACGAAATTCTTAGTTTGGAAGACCTTTGTCTGCTCTGACTCCTGTAGGCCTAAGCTTCATCTTGCCTTGTTACTAGGATTTTGGCTTGGACTGAGCCCTGCTTTCAGAGTCTGATTTGTATGACTGCTACAATAAAACGGGTTAAGGGTGCTGGTGTCACAAATAGGCAAAACTCAGGGTCCCTTTGTACTCTTGGCATTAAAACTTCATGTCTCTGTATGGTCCATTTAAATAAGAAGATTTATTTATTACAGTAAAACCATATTTGGTCATCTTCAATTTTAGACTGGTGTTGAAGACAACTAAGAAAATGGCCAACCATGACTCATAGGTCTTTCAGCTGTATGGCCCATGAGAAGTGTGGTGTCTACCAGTCCTTCCAGCACAGAGAGTTGCTCCCTGAGTCACAATGGAATTTAGTGTGCAAGAAGTTTCCTGGCGATGATCTTGTCTGTCTCCTGACGGAAGTTCAAAGTTAGGTGGTGTTCAGGGTCTTGTCCTACATGAGTTTTGAAAGTCTTCAAGAACGGAGGGTACACAGCCACTCTGGACACTTATTTTGGTGCCATTCCACTCTCAGGGTGGGTTTTCCTTTGTTTCGTGTGAATTTCCTTGGTTTCAGATTGTGACCTTGGATCCTGCCCTTTTCCTGCTGAGAAGGGTCTGACTTTCTTCTCTCTCCCCCTTCAGTCAAAACAAGACTGCAAGTAGGTCTCCCTTTTCTTGACGTTTTCTACTTGAGCTGAACAAAAAACCCTAGTTCCTTCTTCTCTTCTCTTAGGAAACCTTTCAGACACCCTTGAAACTCACTTTGCTTTCCTGACTTCTGCTCTTCCGGGGCTGCTTGTTTCACTGGGCTGTTATGACAATGAGCTCTAAATAGTACCCCCTCTCTATTCTCCCATTTAATTTACAAAAACTGTAGAAACCAGCCTCTTTAGATGTTCATGGTTGTAGTCAGTTCTCTTCCCATCTACTCGGTGACTCACTGAGATAGACAAGCTATAAGGGCCTCTTTTGAAAAACATTGAGAAATGCAATGAAGAGCAGAGCAAGTATTTATGCTTGTCTCTAAATATAACTTGAAGGATAATATAGTGCTGTTTTTATTATCTAAGACCTTTCCTGGGGGTTTCGAAAATACCTTAAAGCAGATAGGGTATTTTGTCCTCCTCAGTGAAAATGTGGAGAGTGGAAATGCCCACTGTAGCTTCTAATTTCTTTTGTTTGAATGACAAAGAATTATTCTGAGCAAAGCTTCTGCCTGCACTGTGACACTTTACAGTGCTTTGAAGACAAGGTGGCCACTATATTACTTGTTTTCTTATTCAAGGAGAGGAACTTTCTGTTCTTGGAAAAACAAATTCTTAATTTCGCTGCTTAGCAAAAATACCACCACTTACCCTATACTCAGAATCCAGTTTTGGTATCTGGGGTTTTTTTAATAGACTCAGAATGGTTTGGAAAGAACCTTATTTTCTCTTTAATTGAAAGAAAACAGTAAGAATTATTAAAAGAAAAGGATCTAAATAAAGTAGATGTTCAGTGGCTTCTAAGATATTTGAAAATAGATCTGTGTTTTGCAGCAGAAGAATACCATTTCTTTTCAAATTTGAGACCAAATCCCAGAAGCCCTCATAAAGTGAGGCCCAGCTAATTTAAAGCCTTCAGGTGATTCAATAAGCAATGACTTTTTTTTATTATTCACTGCCAACATGACTTTGCTTAGACCATTCCTAAAATGCTCTATTAATGTGCTCTATGTAATGTGAGTTTGCATATGGGGAGCTAATGTGAAATAACTATAATATCCCAGCAAGCTGGCAACTCTTAAAGAACTGGATTTTGGTATTCATTCTTTGCAGCTTTATTCGAGCAAGCGCAGGAGATAGAATTGCAGTTATTTCAGCCATTCCATAGTTAGAAAAAGAGAAGAAAATCAGTCAGAAAAGCAAAAAAAAAAAAAAAAAATCAAGTTTTTGTAAAAATGGGATTTTGATGCTTAATGCAAATGTAATAGGGCCCCCAGGGAAGGCTGGTTTCGTATCTGCTTTCAGGCGCATCTTGTTTAAAAAAAAAAATTAAAAAAATCTCTGACAGTCTTACATGCTTGTTCTGGTAATGCTTTTATTGGTTTTAATTGAAATTTTGTAATAGTTGGATACTGGTCTGATAGTAATTTGTGCAAAATTGTAAGCCACCTTATGTTTCATTGACAAGGTGTGAATTATTTTGTTTGTAGAAATAATTTAATTATTGGCCATAGGAATTTTGAACAGAGCTGCTCTAAAATTACCAGCATGAAACTAATTAGTTGTGTTGTAGATAAGTGGTGCTCTTTGTTACAAGCTTCTCCCTTCTTGTGTTTTCTGTGCCTGGAGGGAATGCTCAGGGCTGGGGAATTGAAATCCCCATGTAGAGTGCAGTTAAAGGCAATTAAATGGAAATTCTTATTTGCTCCCCCTTTTGCTGGATTGCAGATGAACAATGGAGGTTGGCATTGAATGTTCATTTTCATGGAAGTGCTTTCTTCCTGTCTATAAATATTTCCTAACCATCACATTTAGGAGTGGTTTTTTTCCTTATTTATAAAAAGGCAGAGTGGTTGCCTGAGGCCTCACACATATTGATGGAAATCAGCACACTCTGTACTGGGACTGCAGAAGCATGGCTGTGGCTGTAGCTGAGCCGAATATAAATTTCTCTGTGTTTTCTGAAAGCCTTGTTGATTAGCATCTGATATATGAATTTCAAGAGGACTGTAGACACTGAAAGGGTCCACTGAGAACAAACAGAAGCATCTGCACTGTTCATGCTTTTATCCAAATCTTCCTTGGGGAAAAGCCTATGAATTGTTGACATTTGTCCTACTGCTCTACATCAGTAAATAGACTCAGGATTAGTTATGTTTTCCGTGTATCTGATCTCCTCAGCACTTCTGGCATAGGTAAAACCTCCATCACCTTGGCTTGCAAGTCCCTTTTGCAAGTGAAATCTCTCATGCAGATATTGACTTACATGACTTTATCGCTTCACCAGCATTTGCATTTTTATTGAAGAGAGTTGAATTAAGCTGGTGTTTGGAAATAAAGCTAAATGCTTTTTGCCTTTAGGTGGTAATAAAATAGCTTCCTCGAGTATCCTTTATAGATTTCTTACTTGCCTGTGCCATGCTCATAGAATCATTAAGGTTGGAGAAGATCTCTAAGGTCGAGTCTAAACTTTGGCTAAACACCACCGTAGCACCAAGTGCCATGTCCATTTCTTAAACACTTCCAGGGATGGTGATTCCACCACCTCCCTGGGCAGCCTGTTCCAATGCCTGTCCCTCCTTTCAGTGAGGAGGTTCTTCTTGATGTCTCATCTGAACCTTCCTGGCGCAGCTTGGATCTTTCCCTCTTGTCCTGTCACAACTATAGTATATTTTATTTCAGATCATGAATGGATCTATCCTAACACACTTTTCACTGAGCAGCAGATACTGTCTTCCACATTTTTCAAATGGGAAGTATGGGAACAGCTTCCTCAAGTATCTGTAGCATGAATTGAAAAATCCTGTCATTTAAAGTTTCATTTTCACCATTTTCAAAAGGCAGACTGCTTGCATGAGAACAAATAAGGAACCCCCAGTTTGTTAGCTTGCTTCATACTGCCTGCCAAACTTTTAACCTCACTTTTTTCTGGAAGATGGGGCATATGAAGTAAAAGGTGTGATGTTACATTAAGAAAATAAAACTCAGACAAACACACAAAAATCCTCTTCATCTTGTGTTCCATAGAGCGTAAAAGTGATCGTCTTGAGTCTGGAAATTTTTAAACGACAGGTGCTTAGCCAGTTGCTTGGGTACAATGAAATTTTGATAAATTATCTCATTCCTTTTGGCTGGGGGGCTGTTAAGTATAGCGAACTTGTTTGTTGTTCTGAGCTGAAAGCTAAATTAGTGGCGAGATAGAAAGATGCTCAATCTTCTGCCTCTGCAGAAGAGTTCAGTCTCCCGCTTTGCTGAACACAGGAGGAATCAGACAATCAGCTGTTTTCAGCTAGCCTGTCAGCCCAGAAGTTCATGATCTAGTTTTCTTGCCTATAAGCCCATGCTGATTCAGGCTGTGTTCTCAATCTGTTTTTGAGTGTTCAATCTGCTTCCCTGCAAGGGCTGTCCGTCTCACATGCACTGTCCATATAATGCCTATTAATTTTTTTATTCTGTCAGCATTAAGCATGCATCTGCCTGTGTTTTGATTGCAATATGCCAAGTATTTGCATTTGAAGGCTTTAATCACTTCAGTATTGGCTTAGAAAAGGAAACTATTGTCCTGTCTCAGCATCTTAAACGAATATGAGAAGGTCATGCCAGCTGCATAAAGATTTAGTCTACATTATGACAAAATTTAGAGGCCTAAAACTTCCCCAGGTTTTAAGAAAGCAGGCATAATATGACTGGAGACCCCCAGTCACCTCTGCACTGGTGTTTCTTGCTGTGGCACTGCCAAGAAACGTTTTGGATTTAGACTTGTTGCCACATCACAAGTTATGGAGGAGGCAGTTTTGTACCAGCTGATTTTGAGGGAAGGTGTAGACCCTGCTCAGCTGCTGCCTCTCTGCTCAGCCTTGCCTAGAAGGAGTTTCCTCACAGACGTGTCTGCCACTGATTGCTCCTTCGCAGAAAAATTTCAAAGAACCCTGAGCTTTAGTTAATTGATATTGGGGGTAAAAAAAGTATGTGGTAAGCTTAAAAAAAAAAATCTTTTCTGGGAGACACAGAATTGCAAGTGACTAAAGGAATATTTGGATAAATGGGCATTCAAGCAGTGCAGCAAAATAAGGCCTGTTCCTGACGTTAACCTGTAGCATCCCGAGCAAAGATGTCCATCTGTGATGCCATCCTGACATTTGGCTAGGAAATGTGCTACCCTTTTGGATAATCCAGGCTGTTTTTTCCCTGCTTTTGTGCTATGAATGCGGAGGTAACTACTACATAATCCATTCTGCTTTGCAGCAAGTTAGCAGCTCGAATAGGTAATCATTTGAACGAGTTCAGTGCTGTTGCATTATGCATCAGAAAAAGCTGCATTCAGTGTCAAAGCCATAAAGGTAGGCTGCCTGCTTGTCCTGATAGCAGTCAGGTCATGTTTTATTGCTTATTAATCATCCCAGACTCAAAGAATGAATTCCTGTGAAGCGCTTCAGAATTCCAGCCCCAGGAGGTGATTAGTAGAAATAAAAGTGAAATTCAGAAATAGCAGCCTTCATTACCTGCTTATGTTTTTAACTGATCTGTTGCATGTGTGCTGCTCTCTATACCTAAATTAGAAATCCATCTTCTCTTTTTCCTTTCTTTCTTGAAGTGCTAAATATAATTTTTGTTTTAGACCTCATTTTCTGTCACTGCACATTAGCTTTCTACTGCTGTTTATATTTATCATGTAAATATGACAAGTCTGGAACAGTCATATTTTTCTATTGTTCTTTTGCAAATCTGTGCCCATTTTGTTCCTAGCATTATTTCTGTCATGCTTGTTTGCTTCTGACACTGAAATTCCCATCTGGGGTTATTTAGAGTTCAACAGTAAATGGCTTTTTTGCTCCAAAGTTACACCTTTCTGCCTGATCAAATTGACCTCTTGTGTTGGACCTCTTCCTTGTGTGCACCCACTTTTGCCATTCTTTATCATGACCTCAAATAGTGATCAGTATTTTATTGTTCTCAAAGTTCAAATTTTAAGGTGCTTGTAAAAAAATCATTGTAGTGTGTTATACAATTCTGAGGTCTCAGGATATATATATATATATGCATATATATATTTTTAGGTATGCATATATATATTTATGCATATGCATATGTATATAGCTTAATGGTGTCTTGTTACTCAACTTTTACAGCCAATTTATAAAAAAAGTATCTTCTAACTCAATCAGGAGCATCTTTTCAAGCAAAATCTTGAGGGAATTGATGGGACCAGTGTGAGGTGAAAATCTGACTGGTCTCTGTTGGAACAGGCTTTGTCAATGCAGTAAACTTGCTCAGTCTTTGTAGCTGATTTAAGCTGTCGTGCCTAATCTGGGAGGGTGCTTCTCAAGGAAACAGAAGCCCTGAAGGGGTACACAGCCCCTTCTGAGTCCAAACTTGAATCTGGAAGGTTAGGTACTTTGTCAGGAAAGCTCCACACTGTGATTACTGAAACCAAGACCCACCAAGGGACCAGTAGTGATTTCTAAGTGGTTTTAATGAGGAGTCATACCAAGCAGCACCACGCTGAAAAAAGCAGTGGTAATTAACTAATACCTCTGCATAGTATAGTACAGCACCTACTCAGACTACTTGAGACCATTCTATGATGCTGTGAAAATGCCAAGATCTTATTCAGTGGTGAATTCAGGGGTCATCTGCATAGTTCTTCCTCTCCCTCAGTGTCGTGCCATGTCAAAGGAAAGCTGTTTCTCCAGTCATACTTCCATAGCAAGCTGTTATTCCCTCATATATGGTACCATGAAGTCTATTCAGCAAACCAGTTTGTATCCAACACTGGCCCCAAACGCAAGTGAACTTCCTTTCACTTGCAGTCCAGGTAGTCTCCTTCTAACGTGAGCACAGTTACATGAAATATTTCACATCATAGCAAGGTTATAAGGTTTTATAGATAAGTAAACATATTAAGCAAATTATTAAAACATAAAATCAAAATAGAACAAATATTTGGCTACCAGCTGAAAAGTATTGATACTTTTCAGGTTTAATTGAAAAGTTATCAATCTCATGGAAGACTTTAAGTGGGCATGTCTGGAAAGTTTAAACTTTTTGGCTTCTGTACAAGCTATGGAATAGAGAAGCAGAACTTTTTGCTTGCTTTTCATGTTTATCTCCTTGTTGCATTGATCTGCATAATTACTATCAATATGGAAAATGGACTGTGATTGCTTGCTTTCCTTCCACTGATTTTTAAGATCTTGATAGCCGTTTAAAAAAGAAATTAAATATTATGATATGTGTGAGCTGGGACAGGCTAAAAGCTGGTACATGGTGGCTTGGCCATCAAAGAAATGGGGAAGAACTTTCTTACTGCACGGTTGATGGAGCGCTGGGACAGATTGCTCAGAGTTTATGGGGTCTCCCTCACTGGAGATGCTCAAGAACCATCTGAATGCAATCCTGTGCCATGTGCTCAGGGATGACCCTGCTTGAGCCAGGGAGGTTGGACTAGATGAGCCACTGTGGTCCCTTCCAGCCTGACCCATTCTGTGATACAGTAACTTTCAAATTGGTTTCATAGGAAAAAGAAATTTTGTATTTTCTGTAGTCATAGGTACAAGGAAACGTGAAGTACACAGTAATTTTCCACTATGCTATGCATCTTACCCCAAATGTGTATTCATAGCTGTTCTCAAACATCACACATGCTAAAAATGCACCTTCAAAGTACAGTTCAGGAAAATCTGGTATGCATCTGGAAGGCTGTCATCACTGTGTACTGGTGTTTAACTGTAGTTCTCTGGTAGAGGGGGCTCCAGGTAACATTTATTCATGAACTTCTCCATCCCTGCAAGTCCCACCTGCTCTTCTGCTGTGGTTTGATCTTACCCCTGGAGAAGTGGCCTTTACATTTTTCTTGTGGGGTCTTTATTGGACTGGTGCTTTTTGCTCAGTCTCAAACTGGGAACAGTGAGCCTGTAGAGTAAGATAATTTATTAGCAGTGTTCCTGAAACAGTTGTGTTAGATTCACAGGTATCAGTGCCCAACAGTTTCATTAAATTGAATTTCTTGTTATTTGGAAAATCCTATTTGGCAAGTTGCTGACGCTTGCTATTTCAGTAACTTACAGCTTCTTGAGAAGACAGCTGGGTTAATACATTATTGAATATTTTTAGATTCCTTTAATGCTGAGTTCACAGGATTCTCCAAGTGAAGGAGACTTAAAAGCTGAGAAGTTTTTGAAGAGAGTTTTACTTTGAAGTTTCGAAGGGGCTGCTTCAGTTCTAGTGCCAGTAAAGCTTAGAACGTGTTCTGAAAGGCTATAAATAGCAGCAGTAAAACAATGGATTTAATTTGGCAAGTCTTATCGATGGAGAGGCAAAGGAGGCCACAGCTTACAGTGGGTACAAATGTGTGCTGTGCTTTGTGGTTTTATAGAACTGGGTAGAAATGAGGCTTTTAGGGATAATTTTTCACTGAAATAGCACATTACCATGATTCAAACCTTTCGCTCACGTATTAGGAGAAAAAAATAAAAATTGTGGTTTTTCAGATGCGTTCACTTTGATTTAAGATGTATGAGAGAACTTCTGTCTGTGTTAGGCTAAATACTCTTAACATTAGAAGCCTTCTTTTGTCGTTCTCCAGAATTAGGTCATGTCATCTTCAACTGTCTTTTTTTTAAAGGTAATACGCTCAAATCAGGTTTTACTTTTATTTTACTTTATAAATTATTTTATTGCTATTTTTATTTTCTTTTTGTGTGTCTATTATTTTACTACATTTTTTATATTATTATAGTATTGCTGGGTTTCCCCCCGCTGTTTTTCACAGTTAAATAATACCTCCATCATGTCTACTCTCATGGCTAGTACTTTTTCTTCCAGGTTGCTCCAGAGCTGTCAAAAATAACATCAGAAATTGTCACTGAGAAATACTGTCTTATTAAATTGATCAGTGTAAGCCAGTAACAAGAAATCACTGAAAATTATCTCTAAATTTAGATGCTTCTCAAATAGTTAAATAGAAGCAGAAAACACTGAGGATAAATGAAATAAAGGGGCTGACACACTCTGTTTTTAGCATCCCGGAGGTATAGATGACCACTGCTTGGTACTCAGCTCATTTATCTTCCCCCCAGGTTATAGGAACATTTTTCCATACCAGGAGATCAGCTCCTATAAGAAAAGATTGTTGGAAATGGAAGGCAATTTAGAAAGACTTGTCAGCTATTTATGCTCTTTAAAGCAAAACAAACCATGTGTTTATTTTGCGGACCTAGAGAAGAAAGGAGTTGATGAATTATGGGTTGGCCTCGTGCAGGAGAATTAAACACTGGTGCTAATTAATGGCCAGTTAGCAGAGCACCATCCTGATCTTAGTAGAGGTCAGCTGGATGGGGGCCATAAATCCCTGCTGCAGCTGAGAGCAGCCTCAAGATGCTTCATTTCAGCTGAGTGCGGTGGTGGCCCTCAGCTGCTGGGATGCTGCTGAGGCAGGGTTTATTAGGTCAGAGTTTGGGATTTGCGGATCTATCCCATTCCCGCTGGCTATGCAGCTGCTCATTACTGTTGGTAATTGTTCTAGGGCTTCAGTGGGTTTTACTGTGCTGTTTTCCCCTTGCAGGCTTTTGGACAGTCCTTCTCTGTTCACCGCAAAGTGGCCGAAGATGGCGAAACACGGGAAGAGACTCTTCTGCAGGAGTCTGCATCAAAGGAAGCCTATTACCTTGGGAAGATTTTGGAGATGCAGAACGAGCTCAAGCAGAGCAGGGCCGTGGTCACCAACGTTCAGGCAGAGAATGAGAGGCTCACTGCTATTGTCCAAGACTTGAAAGAGGTAAATGGGGCTGAATTTCCATAGGGTATCATGGATAACATGGCTCTGAGTAAAGAAAATATTACAGGGGGTAAAAATGCTCACCTCCCAGCCTGTGATCTTCCCAGAAACCACATGGCCTGAGAAGGCTACAATTTAGAAAGAAGAAAATACAACTTTTGTTGTTTTTATACACCACCACCTTACAAATATAATAAAACCCAATTCAAGAGGCTGTAATTTCCTAAGCACCCTCAGCATTTTGCATTGTATTTTATAGTACTGAATTTTACATAAACACATTTTCTGCACACTTGTGGCGTTCATGCAACTCTTCTCTTTCCCAGCATTTACATAATTTCTCAGGTAATCTGGACTGCCTAGAATTAAATGAAGCTTTCACTGGTTTTCTTCTACTGTAAAACAAAATTAAAATGCATGCTCGTGTTTAGAAAATGGGTAACAGTAAGGAAGTCAAATGTAGTTACTAACCATATGAGACACTGAATAATTTTGATGGAGAACTTAGTAATATTTAATAACTTGCCTTTTCCCCCTTGGAATCTGGAAGTTACAGAATGTAGCAGAACTACTGCATGCAGGGGAAGGCAGCACCTGGAAATGAGCCCACATCTTCCCTGCATTCCCCAGGAATGCTTGGACATAGGGATTCTCCCCACTGTCCAGCTGCTGAAGGAGATATTTCCTATGTGATTCTGGGAAGTGATTATTTAATGCATCAGTTTGTTAATATTAACCATTACCATGTTTCTGTAGCTGAATGGAATGGCATCCTTTTAATCTACAGAAAGCCCTGGAACAGGGTATTCCTGGAACAGAGTCCTTTCCTCCCCTGGAACATTGTTTTTTAATGGTTGTACTGGACTTGCCCATAATACAGATCAGGTTCCAGGAAGAAGTACATATATGCCATTTGTTCACGTATTCTGATTCAAATATGTGATTGTAATTGCTGTTGCAGTGGCTAACAAAAGAAAATCAAATATATTTTTAATTATTTTTGATCTACTTGTCCTGAAATGCTATCCTAAAGTCGTCTTGGTGGCAGACAGCCAGCTGCTGACACGCCTACCTGTTTGGTTTAGCTCACAGGTCCTTATGGCTTGGGGTTTGGACACAAATGAACAACCAGGTTAGAGAAAATACACATTTGTCTTTGTACTTGATTCTTTTCCTCTGGGGTCTCCTCGGGATTCCTTCAAATGCAAATCTCCCTTCCATTTTCTCTCATGGTTATTGATCTGCAATTTGTTCAGGAGGCAGTTTCAGTACCTGTCCTCCCTGGAATATTGATTGTCCTCATTTCCTTGGAGCTAATAGTAACCCCTAGTGTGAAGCCTGCTGCAATTATTTCCTGCTCTAATGCTAAATAGAAACCAACCATAGTAGTTAATTAAAGTGCAATAAAGGAATTTACTTGACTAAAATTAAGGCTGATAAACTGATCGTTGTTATTAAGGTGATGTTGCAGCCTGAGTACCAAGTCCTTGACTATGTTGAACTTTTATTTTGTGTTACTACAATCAGTGTACTTACACATAAATGGGATTAGAGCAGTCAGTTCATTACACCACACACTATTATGATTAATTACTTGAATAATAATAAGAGACACAGGGTGACTGACATTTACTTCGGGTTCCTTGTGACCTTTTCTCACTGAATTACACTGGTATTTCACCTTGTGCTCAAAGGAGTCTCACCCTTCTGCTCAGCCTGGTATTCCTTGAACCTAAGGCTGTGATGTCCAAGTGCCTGCTGAAATGAGATGACCTTCTCCTGTAAGTGGTTGTGAATTTTGTCTGCTTGGTTCTGCCTCCTGCAAATAGGGAAAAGCAAACTAAACTTACTCCAAATCTTGACAGCTACAAAGGTGAGGAAAAAAAGTATGAAGTGTCTGGTATGTTTTGGTGTAAAGCCAGACTTAGATGGTGCTGTGGGTGGATTGCTACAATGAGGAAGCAATTTGTCTCCTTAGGCAGTAAATTTGGAAATCTAATTAGAGAAAAAAATGAAAGAAAAAAGTTGATCTTCATGTGGGCCTCTGTGCTGAGTGATGCAAAGATAGATTGGTAGATTCTGGACATGAGCTACCTTACTGTATCCTGTCTTCTCCCCTGCCTGCCCACTACCTCTTTCCCTCAAGAAAAACATGCTTTATAGTTGTTTTTTAAGCCTTAATAGGACATCTTATAAACTAAACAAACAAACAGAAAAAATCACTCCTTTCACCTTCAGCCTTAATATAAAGGTTTGAGTAGCTGCTGTGTGGTTCTGGGAATAGTGTTTTTGCATGGATAACAGACATGCATGGTGGTTTCTCCGTGCACTCAGCCACTTAGGATACTGAAGACTGATGGGCAGGTTTTCAAAAAATGACCCCTTTATTGGCATTGCATTCCTCAATAATACACTCAGTGCTTCTGCACTCCCCAGCCTGTCCTGGGAGTTATCTGATGAATACATCCTGCTCTCTGAATTTGCACAGAAATCCATGGTCACATGAATGTGTATGAGCCTTTTGTGAGCTGTAAGAATACACTCGCATGAATGCTGATGACTTTTAGGAATCCTGGGAATTCCATAGCCCGGAGTTTAAAAATTCATACATTTTAGCAAGTATCTGCCTTACAGCCACAGCTGATGTCTGCAGGGCAGCTTGACCTGGATCTCCCTTGCCATACAAGGGAATGTATCAGGCTCAGGTCTCTGGAGATTATGCATCTCAGACTGCAAAAACAAACAAACTGATTTCAGTACTCAGATCTTGGAAAAGATTTTTTTTTTAAGAACTTGATCCTGTGTTTCACCCTGATGGGGAGTGATGAACCAAGAATCTCTGTACACAGACAGCTTTCTACTTCATGTTAAAACAATTTAAAAAGTAAAGCACTGCCAGCTTTGTTTTTGATGTAATAAAAATCCTTAGAGTGTTGGATAGAAGTCTTATTAACTATCACCTAACTAAATAAAATAGACATTTTGGAAAGCTGGCAGATTTTTTTTTTCTCCCACCAAGACCTCAGATAGTGAATGTAAGCTGTTTAATTTGAACCAAAAATATACAAATTTTAAAACTGAGGCCAGAGAAGAAAATATTTTGGCAGCCAGAGACTAGATATACCAAATCTGTATGTTAGGCATCACACAATTTATGGTAGATGGCCTCTCTGTATGAAGAGATCATTATGGTTGTTAGATCATGTAATCTTCTCTAAGTGTATGAATTGCCCTCATTTGTTATAAATGTTAAAGAAATACTTTTCTTAAAAAGCCATATTTAAAAAATACAATATTTTATCCTTTTCTAATTTTCTGGAGTCTGTTTTTCCCTGATTTAAAATCACTGTTCGCATATAGTTAGGAGATGAGTAACTTTCTTCCCATTTGTGCCACTGAGAAATCTTTTCTTATGGTGACTGTAAGCCCTTTATAGATACATAAAGATGAAATCACTACCTTGAGAAGCTGATAGCTGACAGAGGTGGCTATGAAAGCCCAGACAACCCAGTTCAGAAGCTGGAGAAAGCTCTCCATGCCCACAGACAGGAAATCTCCATATGGAGGTGATGTCTGTATATACTCCTCCATCATGGGAGGGCTGAATACCTTGGGGCTGGACATCTGACTCAAAACAGGTAGCAACTGGAGAGGAAAGAGAATGAGGCAAAGATGGAGCCGGTGGGACTAGAAAGTGGAGGTAAAGAATTCAAGTTCTGTAGGTGTTCTGAGACAATGTTGAGGAGTTGTTTGGGGTGGGTGGGTGAATGTTTTGCTGTTTGAAGGGGCTGGCAGGTATGGATCAGCTCTTTCTTCCCATTAAGACTAGTGAAAATGAGAAAGCCAGGAAGAAAAGGGTTAGAACTGGTAGGCTCTCTAGTAAAAGTCACTGCAGCAACTGCAGGGATTGCAGAAAGAAATCGGCACCTGGGTACCTGCAGTCCATGAGATAACAGATGAACAGGGAGGTTTATGTGATGACAATATTAATGGGCCATAGAAACAGCGCACACCTGGGTTTCTGGAGGGCAAAAACAGGAATGAGGGCAGTGGAAGAGTGAGTGGAGGGAAAAATACAAATTTAAGATGTATTATTTGCTGAAAGCAGGTGAAAAAATGTCTAAGGTGAAGCTGTGCAGCCCTGCTGCCCTTGAAATCCATAGCTAAACATTTATTCACTACATCAGTACAAAAATCTTGCAGTTTGTGCTCATCAGAAAATGTATGGGCATGGTAGCCTGGATTTTTTTGAGGGGAACTAATGTTTGAAAAACTTTACAGTAATCATTTTCAAGTTGACTTTCATCTAAAAAATTATATATTAAGAATTGGACTATCTATATTAAATGTGGCTTAAATCATAATTGGCTGTTTCCTATTTAGAAATTATAATTTTTCAATCTGAAAAATTAGGGTTTTTTCTCATTTTACAATTTTGAGTAAAGCCTAAAACCTTTAAATGTGAACACATATGTAGTCAATACCCTGTCACGGTGTAACCAGGGCAAACACACCAATTTCAGATTCTTGTTTTGCTGCTCTGGTTTTAGATTTGGGTACATAGTACATCCTATATAATGTAGGACATCCTGAGATCCTTTGTACCTTTAATTGTCATCTACTACTAGAAAGTTCTGCAGGCATTATGTGCCAAAGTTTCCACCTTTTGTAAAATTTCCTGTCCATCTGAAGGTCTGGCTTGGCCTGAGGTCTGTCACTACCCTGTTGCTGCATGTTGAGCACTGCTGGAGGTGCTACTGGGACCTTCCAAGGAGAGGTTTCCCAGCTGACCTCCTCACCCAGTGATGGCCTTGCACTCTCTGGTTCTGTGATTGTGGCGAGGTTTGGGGCTCCAGTTTATTCTCTGTCCTAGGATTTGTGAATCTACTTCCTTCTCTGAAGAAAGTGCCCTAGCAGTTGGTTGGCAGGGGCTCCTTATTCCTTCAGATGGAGCTGTTCCGAATGGTTGGGAGACAGTATTTTGTGGGTCAGGGAGAGTGGGACTGAGCAAGCTGATGAGAATGACTGTAGCCTAAAGGCTAAAGCACTCAGATGGGAATAGGGAACAAGTTCTCGTCCCTATTTCAATTAATGCTGGATAAGAAATACTTAAATATTAATTGGGGCAGAGACCAGAACCCCAGCCTCTCCTCTGTGAGGTGGCGTCCCTCAGCAAAGGCTGTCTCCATCCCTCAGAGAGAGCGTGATCTGCAGCCTGGATCTCCCACGGCTGATGGCCTAGCTGATGAGCTCTTGGAGGGAGGTAACCCCGGGTAACCAAGTGAGGTGGCTTTTACCAGCTCTGCATTGAAAAAAGACGGAAAAGCTAAGTCTGGGAGAGGAATCACTGCTAGGAATTACGTACTGCGGGAAGCACCTTTCAGCTGCTTGGCTGGAGCGACAAAGCTAGTGAACTGTCTTCAGTTTTATTAGCTTGCTTTTCTAGTAGTTGTCTAATTTTCTTCATGCACAGAATGGGGAGCCTGTGATTGTGCTCTGGTGATTACCCCAGACAGTGAAGTGATTTAAGTGACTGCAGTGTTGACTCTGACCACACAGCATCCTTACATGATCTCATCTGCTCCCTTGTGGTTGTTGTCCTATCCTTTCCAGTGTCTGCATCAACAGCCTTATCCCACTCAGTGTACTCCAGAATGGAAATTTGCTTTGGCAGTTAAAGCTTGCATTATAAACATTTATCTGCTTGCTAATATTATGGTGGCACTTGTAGGAATGGCTTTGTATCGTGACCTGGACCAGGGGGTTGAGTGCACCCTCAGTCAGTTTGCAGGCAACACCAAGCTGGGCAGAAATGTTGATCTATTGGAGGGCAGGGAGGCTCTGCAGAGGGATCTGGACAGGCTGGATTGATGGGCTGAGGACAACTGAATGAGGTTCAACAAGGCAAAGTGCTGGGTCCTGCACCTGGGCTACAACAACCCCATACATCACTACAGACTTGGAAGGCAGCGGCTGGAAAGCTGCCTGGTGGAAAAGGACCTGAGGATGCTGGTTGACAGTAGCTGAACACGAGCCAGTGTGTGCCCAGGTGGCCAAGAAAGCCAATGGCATCCTGGCTTGTGTCAGCAATCGTGTGGCCAGCAGGACCAGGGCAGTGATTGTCCCCCTGTACTCAGCACTGGTGAGGCCACACCTCAATTCTTGTGTCCAGTTTTGTGACATGAAAGACGTGACAAAGAAGGACATTGAGGTGCTGGAGCAATTCCAGAGAAGAGCAATGGATCTAGTGAAGGATCTGGAGCACAAGTCCTGTGAGGAGTGGCTAAGGGAGCTGGGGGTGCTTAATGTGGAGAAAAGGATGTTCAGAGGAGCCTTTATCACTGTTTCCTTTCAGGAAGTTGTAGCAAGGTGGGGACTGGTCTCTTCTTCTAAGTAACAAGCAGTAGGACAAGAGGAAATGACCTCTAGCTGTTGCCAGGGGAGTTTAGATTGAATATTAAGAAAAAATTTCTTTACCACAAGAGTGGTCAAACATTGGAATAAGCTGCCCAGGGATGTGATGGAGTCACCAACCCTGGTGGCATTTAAAAGACACATAGATGTGTCATTTTTGGATGTGGTTTAATGGTGCACTGGCCATGCTGGGTTAAGTGGTTGGACTTAATCCTAGAGGTATTTTCTAACCTGAATGATTTTATGATTTTTAGAGGGAGAATAATTAAGAAAATATGCTGAAGTATTCAACATGGCCATTGTTAATGATGTTTTGATCTTAATGTACCTTAATGCAAGCACTGCTTTTTGAAAAGAAGCTGTAGGAGTGAGATGCTAGAGCAGCCCATGGATGTGACGGGGGATGTCAGAGGTGTCTGAGAAATAAAGTGGAGCTGGGTATGATAGAGAGATAGCAGAACTGTTCCTCCTGTCAGGAGAGTGCTCACATCTCAATTTAGGGCATTATTAGCATAGTCAGTAGAGTTGGCAATATTTACATTCCTTTGTTTTGGAAGTTACTGTCAACTGGGTAGAACCAGCCCTAAATT
The DNA here is from genome assembly GCA_013397175.1 of Platysteira castanea. Lineage (NCBI taxonomy): Eukaryota > Metazoa > Chordata > Aves > Passeriformes > Platysteira > Platysteira castanea. The sequence continues at coordinate 50,056 of VYXC01008043.1, forward strand.
AGGCTTATAATATAAATGTGTTACTTTGCCCACTGAGAGGTGTTTTTATTTTGTCTCTCCTGTGTTTAGAAAAGCCTGCCGTAGGGAAATTCTGCCAGGTCACCCTCATAAATGTTTCTCCCTCCTTGGCTGATAGTGTTAATGGGTGATGTTTTTGCCTTAGGAGGCTGCAAAATTTACTAAAAATATATTGTTTCCTTCTGCTTTCATGAAAAATTTCAGATGGAGCTTAACCTGAAATAGTGCCTGTTAAATGGTTTCCTCTGCTCTGTACATGTACTTTCCCTGTTCACAGGACTTCTGAAAAGAAACAAAATTACTTTCTTTGTCTTGGAGACAGAAAAACACGGCAAGCTGTGACTTGTAATCCTACCAAATCTCTCTTCATGCTGTGATGTTAATGGACTGATGCTGTCTCTCTGTCAGAGAAAGGGCTTTGAGTATAGGCAGCAAGGCCACCATCGACTGCTTCTGAGTGTCCTTACTGACACACAAAGATTTAATTACAAATCTGCCATTCAACTCCATCTTCCTACTTAGTTACCACCAAACACTTCCTTTGGGTTCTTGTCCACAATTTGGCTGACAAACCACTCAGGTGAAACCAAAGGTGGCTTTGGTAAGATTCACGTTTTTGTTTCCTGAAATATGGTTTATAATCCTAAACTGCTACAATCACTCATTAGATTGTTGTGGTTCCAAGTTCATACTCCTCATAAGCATCACCTGTAATAGAATAGAAAGGTCAAGAGTTCAGGATAAATACATTTTGTTGTGGCACTGTTTTCTCAGGGTAACCATCAGCTTGTTGTTCTGCTGTTCTTACCCTCAAATATACTTGCAAGCCACCAAAAGCATCTTCGAGTGGTTGTGTTTCCTGTTAATGAGCCCAAACAATGCTTTTGGATACAAATTTGGGATTTGACACATTCATGACACTGTTTTCTTTGGCAAGATTCAGGCATTTAGCTCTGCTGGGAATAACAGAGTCAAACAATGGACACTAGGGAGGTCAAAGAAAGGCCAAGTGGGATAATGGAGCATAACCAAGGGACTGTTGCATAAATACAGAGTGCCTTATTAAAAATACTCAAATTCCCAGCGCCTTCTTTCAAAAATGGGGCCTCAAACAGAAGATGAAAGAGGGTGCACTTTCAGCTGCCCTTGGTAATCTTTGGGCGGTAATTAATCAAATCGGGATCTGGCAGTGCTGGTTCTTACATAAGTTCTTTGAAAGAATGACCCCTTATTTGTGCCGAGGTGGTGCCAAGTCCCCCCTTGTGCAGGGTGTTGAGTGAGCACGTGCTGAGAGGACCGCTCTGGAAGCCAGAGGTGTTACCTGGGTTGAAAGAAGAGTGAGGTAAATTTCATGGAGTATTGGGCCATCAGTGCTGCTGATAGCTGAAGATCCAGTCCCAGTGCCTAGGGCTGGTAGGGAATGCCAGGGAAAGCATCATCATATAACATCCCTATTTCTCAGGTATCACACACCAGTGGCTGCTTGGATATTGGCCTACCAGCTTTCTGAACTTGTCAAAATGTTATTTTTTTTTTTTCTCTGTGACCTCTACGTTTTAAGAAGCATAACTTTCCTGCTTTACTTTTGTTTCTAGATGAGGAAGCCCTCTTAAGAACTGCTTGTGCTGACTCATTCTTTTCGGTATTAATTTGCTGGTTAGAAATAACTTGGGCTTTTGTCTATTCAAGTGGTGTGGAGTAAGATGGTTCTTGGCAGTGCTGGGATTAGCTGTGTTGCCAGTTTTTACAGAATCCTTGCAATGTGATCTGGACTTTCAGGAGCAAGAACCCAGGAACTGTACTGACTTGTACCTTGTGACCTCATTAATTTGCCTGGGATTAAGTAGGAAAGGAAGAATTCCCTGGGTGCCAGACTTTCTGAAACTTGGGTCCAAAAGCTTCAGCAGTCTTCCAGATAAAGTGAAGGCATAAGGAGAAGGAGAAATTTTTGCTGAAAGTCCTCACTTCCTGAGTGCATAAGCAAATAGGGCATAAATTGTGTGACATGTGTCACTGATAATGAATATTAAACAACAAATGAAGGTAAATTTGTTGCCTGTGTTCCAATTAATTTCCTTTGATTTGGTTGTGGGTTTTTTGTTGGTTTTTTTTTTTNTCAGTTAAAAAAAAAAAAAAAAAAGATAAAGCTTCCCTGAGAGACTAATGTTGTTCTCCCCAGTCATTCAGTGTTAGAATGTGCCTGGCAATTGCTGAATGTTTTATGCCTTCAGTACTCATTGGGATCTCATTGGGATTACAGAACAGGAGCCTGGATGTATTCCCAGCCATCAGTACACAAGTGGTGTGGTCACATTTCTCTTCTCCTGGGAATCCGCACAGGCACTGTGGCCCTGCATGACTGTACCTTCTGTTGTTGGTTTTCTCCTGTTCCCTGCATATGGATGCATCACTGCCTGTTTTCCTTCCTCCTAAACATTTTTGCTCATTATTAAGCAGTACAGAATGGATGGCACTGACTGGTCGTTGGCTCAGAGATGAGATCCACCAAAACTGGAAAACCTAATTAACTCTACTGGAGCTGTGATTAGTACTTGGACCTTGAGGGAAACTCATGGGTACTAATCACATGTGGACAATAATTACCAGTCGAGGTGCTTGAGCTTCAACATCTGCTCTTATTTGTTCAAAACCCACATTTATTTTCAGCCTATTTTTTTCCTTGTCTTTTAATCAATACTGATTTATTTGTAAGGGTTTCTCCTGGGATTTACCAGATAATTTTGGGAAATGGGACTTACTTTTTCCTGGGTTTATATCTTGGCTGCCAGGACATGGAGCATTGCCTGTGACCTGACCCCAGAAGTGCATGATTTGCGAGGTGCAATCAGAGTGAGATGGAGCAAAACACATCTAAATTATGCCTTTGTATTGTAAGCAACTACTAAAGAGATTTTTGGCAAAAATCCCCCACCAGACAAAAAAGAAAGAAACCACATAGAATCAAAACCTATGAAACCCCGAAAAATATAAGAAAAGCCAGCATCTTTGGGGTTTATATTTTGTGCTCTTTATGCTGTCATTTTCTCATTCGGGTTCATTCAGACTACATCTTACAAAAATGAAGTCTGTTTGTGTGGCAACATGATGCCAACTTTAAACATGGCGCTCTGTGGGGCAGGTTCTTCTCTTCAGTTCCCCACTTATGCCTCAAAACCTCAAACTCATTGTTTGTCATTGGTATGAAATCATTAATAAGTTCTTGGCTCCCATCGTCTGTACTAATTGTACTTTCTACAACAAACTCTGTCCTCAAGGGGAAAATTTATAAGAGGAAGGTGACAGAAGGGTGAACAGCAAGAGCCTCAAATATGCCACCTCTTTTTCTCCCTTTGCCCTTATGACAATATATGACACAAGCTGGTTATTTTTAGTTATTCTCAACAGTCAGTGCCAGTCAGCATCCAGGAGGTGGGCAGCAAGTCAGGCAGAGGTCAGACAGTGTTATCACCCTTTCATTGTGATGGTCAAATCCACCCTTAAGCTTCAGGATTGAGAGAAATGCACTTTTGCTGGCAAATGTTTTAGATGTGTACGTGCAGATGCTCATACATAATCAGAGCTTGTCTGCTTCTATGATGTTATTGTTAAAAAACCCCATCAAATAGGTAGGACTAGATATGAATGCAGTTTTTGCCTTCACTGCTCATTCATTCTGCCTATGTAGCCTTTCCTCTCCTGAAGCTCAGTGTGTTGGCTCTTTCAGCTAAATGTGCCTTGAAGGCATCATCGTAGAGCTGTGATTTTTCACTTCAGTGAAATGGTCGGGCTGTCTGCTCTGATACTCACTGTGAACTCTACGTGAAGAGTGGCTGTGGCATTACAGTGTCAGCTTAGAGTGAGATGGGTTAAAAACGGGTCATTTCTCACCAGTCCTGCACACCTAGTCACGGAAAGGGGATCCAGAGGCAATGCTCTTCCCAAATGCAACACTGTGAGGTTTGGCTCATGATACAGGGTTTTTCACATTTGTTTCTTGGGATGCCTTGTGTCTTGTTTTCCCCGGGGAAGTGGCAACACAACAGCAGTGAGAAGATACAGGATTCTGGTTCTCTGCTTAGTAGCTGGATGTGATTGAAGTGGCAAGGGCAAAACTCTGGTTGGTGTGGAGGAAGGAAAGTGCTTCTTTCACAAACAGCTTCTCTCACCTGCCATCTCATTTGCCCTCACCAGACGAAGCACACAGAGAGACACATAAGAAAAGCAGGGAAGGAAGAGTAAAAAATTCCAAGAAATAGGTATGGATGGGGGTGGGTTGTCAAATAAATGGGAATATATTAAATGGAAAAACTCAATATTTTGGTCTATATCAAGTCAGCAACAAGGTTTCCTAAACTCACTCTGCCTTGGTTTGCTCCAGAAATCCGAGAGGAAAAGGATGTCCTTGGTTAGTTGTCCAAGATGTAAGTGCAGTGAGGAAGAAGGGCTGAATCTGCAGACCCCTTTGCAAGATGTTCATAGGCACTCTGTAGAGCTGGAGCTCACCTTATTTTGGCAGCAATTCCAATTGCTATTGTACTTGTTAAGCAGATGAGACATAGCTATAGATGTAGATTTATGTGATTGGTGTTATTTTCATATTAATTTTATTGAAGATCTTTGAGTCATCATCAGAATATTTTAGTTTTGGAGGCTAGGATGTACAGCTGTTTTTCATGCAATTTGGTTTGCCAGTGCTCTGTAAATGTCAGTGGTGATTTGAAGTCAGCCCTTTGATGGCTTTCCTGTATTCTTTTTAATTGTTTTATGTTTTTATCCATTGTAAATACTTTTAAAAATCCAATTATGAATTTTGCATTACCATTTCTCTTGCCCTCTAGAATTGATGACTTACTCTTTCTTCCTCTTAGCCCAACTACCTAATTTCTTCCCACCAAGTCTCTTGTGAGATGGAGCTTTATGCCAGAGTCATAACTGCCATAACTCTGTTTTAAAATAAATCACTTTATAGGCTATAAGTGAAATCGAACCTTAAATTGCTAATAGAAATTAAAAACACTTCTGTGGTGTTAGTCCACTTCAAGGGAAAGATGTAATGACAGTGCATGTTTTGAAGTTCAAAAAGTGAAAAATTTTAGAGTGTTAGGAAGGAAAATAAAACTAGAAGGGATCTTTAAAATGAGAAATGCACAACCTTGATGGTGTTTCTGTTTAAGAAAACCTCCACCTTTTAGCATCTTATCAAGAGTAATGAACTCTTGTTTTGTGGTCAGCTCTAACACAGGGCAGCTGCACCACCAAGCCTTGTGCTGAGTTCAGGCTGTGGATTGCCTGGGTGAGCTAAGGACCAGTTTTCAGGAGTTCAATGCATACTATCACCTAGCTGCTCAGAAAGGCAAGGAAAATTAGCTACCAGCTCAGCTTCAGCAACATTTATGTAAATTAATCGTTATTTTATGATACACTTTGGGGAATCATATTTCCTTATCATACCCACTAAATGCATGTTACAAAATGAAATGCTGAAGCTCCCCTAACACAGTCTGTATTTTTGTTCTTAGCTGCCTTCAGAAATATCAAAGATACTGATTCTTTCCACAGTCAGAATAACCACTGCTACAGCCTCTGTAACTCTGTGCCTTGAGGCAGAAAGAGCCACGATCATCTATTTAAAGGCAAGATAGTTAGCAAAAAATGTTGGATTTTGACTGCAACTGGAAAGCTCCTTGCTTTCCAGCTGCAAGGTTGCAAATATATTGGAGATTATTTTCATCCCGGTTGTCAATTTCATTAAAAATCCTGGCAATAACTCAGAGTGAACTGGAGAGATAATCTTTCTTTCCACCAAGAAGCAAATGCAAAGACTGGGTTATCATTCCGTTTTTCGTATCATATTGCACTGACTTCTTCAGGGGCTGTAAGCAAGTCCAAGACACTAAAAACAAAATAGGCTGGTTTCTTCTTTATTACATGTCCCTGCTTAAGGAAATTTAGCCATGACTCTTTCTTTTCTGTCCAACACTTCAGCAAAATATATAAGCTACATATGTCATAAGCTACACCATCTTGCAATACTTGCCTTATTACTGAAACCTAAAATCACTGTCAGGTTTTGTTACATGTGTTTAAGCATTTTTCTTTAACAGGGTTTTTTTAATGCTGAGTTTTATAAGGAAATTACTTCTCTTAGTTGTGCCTTCTAATAGTGAAGGCAGCTCTAAGCATCATTCCATCCAAGGTCCAGAAGGTCAAGTTATTTGTAAATCTAGTGCTGAGCTGAAATACAGTTCAGGCCCTATAAAGGTGTCATTCAATGGGATGTAAAAATGGGTTGTGATAACAACAGTAAAGTAAAATACACACATGTCACTTCCTCCACTGAAGCACATAATTCAGGGTCTGTTGGGGTGAGGAGCCATGTGCCTTCTCCTCTTCTGGCTCTCTCTTTCCGTGTCCTGTCTGTAATCCATTAGAGACTTTCATTGTTTCAGCATGATTGGGGTTAACTTCTAAACGTGATTTATTGCTGCTTTCTCTCATGAATACAGAGATGGAACTTGTGTTTTCAGCTAGGACATTCTCCAGCTAGATTGAGATTCTTTTTTTCTTGCTGTAATTTTCAATTTATCATGTTGGGTTTTATTGCACAGCCTTGATAGCCTATTATTGTTCAACCAAGGGGGGGAAAGTTAATTTGGTCTGAGAGAGATTGTATGTGAAGTAGACATTTTGATTTTGGTCTGAGAGAGAGATTGTATATGAAATAGACATTTTGATTTTGGTTTTAAGAAGCACTTTCTTGTTCTCCAGAAGACAGATTTTTTTTAATTATTTAGCATTTTTGTAGTCTTCACTACTTTTTTTCAATTAGAAAATACCAATAAGCACTGAAGCAGTAATTTGACCCTTCAGCAGTGTGCACCTGTAATACGAAGTGTCTCTCACCCTCCCCTTTCCTCCCGGGCTGCAGCTCCTGCTGATGTGTGTGGTGTTCCTGCAGTTGGCCAGCTGAACAGCAAGTCCATTGCAGTACCAGCATCCAGAGCTTTCACATACCTTGGAGTGCAAAGCTTTGCTGAAAGAGAAAAATGTCATTTATTTAAAGAACTTCTGTAGACAGATAAAGAATAAGTAAATTCTTTTAATAGCAGAGATAGGTTTCCCAAGGTGATCATTTTTCTCTACTTACCGACTTCATTTTTCTCAAAAGAGGCCTAAAACGTCCTTTAAAGCAAATTATTCATCACATATCATTGTCACACAGTCCAAGCCATGTCCCACCCCTTCTCTTAAATCCAGCCAGATTTGAGATGTAGTTGTCCTGGGAGGTTTACCTGTGATGATGCAGATGTGTCTGGATGTGCTGAGCTCCCTTGTGCATGGCTGGGCTTTCAGAGGGCACTGACTGCAAGAAATGTGGTCCTAGCAGAGTTTCTTGTGCTGTTGAGTAGCTGGGCTGGCAGCACTTGGGGCTTATTTGGAGAGGATTTTTCTCTCAGAGAAGACAGATGAATTTCCTGTGGCTCCAGCATGGCTTCTCTGGGGGTGGATAAGCAGAACAGCAGTCGAGTTATGAGAGGACATGGATGTGAAAGAAAACCAAAAGCACTAACAGAGCATCTTTGCTGATTAAGATAATGACCACTGAGAGGTTGTATCTGGGCCTTGTCTCTGGGTTGGTGGGGGTGCTGGGCTTTTGTTTGTTTGTCAAGATCACTGCTGTGTAAGGTAAATAGGATTGGTGTTTTAAGAGGAGCTAATGAAAAAAAACCATTCAAAGCTGATTTCAGGTCTTTTTTTCAGCCAGGAAATGGCTTTTGCAGGTGTCACTCGCTGTTGTTTCTGAGTAGAGGCAGAACTACAGATATGTCTTCTCTTGTGGATTCAAACACGTTTGCTGTTCATCCCGTCCCAGGAGGACTGTGTTCCTTTCCTTACCTGTGTGTTACTGACTTTCAGTATATTTTACAGCCTTATACTTGGAATAATTCTGTGCCTTACTCAGGTCAGATACATGCATTTCAACTATTCTCGGTGTAAAAATAGCCTGAAGGCAAACTCAGGCATGTACTGCATCTTCAACTTAGTTGAGAAATTCCTTATTCAGGGAACGCAGTGGTTATGCCCTCCAGCAGTGTGCCGTTGTAGAAAAATCATCATCCCTCAGCTCTGTGTACTTCCCCTGATTCAAGGACATTAAACCTCACAGTTATTGTCAAAAAAGGAATGCAAGATTTGCACTGGACTAAAGTTCTGCAGCACAGAAAACACTTCCAACCTTCTTATATTGCAAGAGGCAATTATCCCAGAAGGCTTTTTTCCCCTGTGAGGTATGGCCAGCTGGCTACAAGAAGCATCTTACTTGGTGCCAGTCCTGACTTGAGGAGCTCTGCTTCAGTCTGTGGTCTTATTCAAGTTCTTCTTTGCTAATGCTTATGTGAGGGATAAGTTTTCGAGACCCTTAGTGCTTGTGCTTTTTTTGCCCCCCTCTTTGACATCAGCTGAACTATATCGAGCATATATTTGTGTCATTGTTTGAAAATTGCTACTAAAAACTGCTACATGTTGCGGCTTAACCATTTGCATGATGGCATGCTTAGTCAAAGGAAAAAACAACCAGAAAACCCTCAGTGCTTCTCTTTTCAGTAGAACTGAGTGAATTTTCTTGTCCTCTGTGTGCAACACTGCACTTGGAGCTCACAAATTGAGGTTTTAGCCGTTAATGATAATAGCAATAAAACCAGTTCTTTTTTTTCTAAAAAGGCTCTGCTGTGCTCTGTAGGCAAGGAAGTGCTTCAGTAACTGCTGTAATTAAAACCTTTCTCCTTTGGAACATATGGCAGGATGGGATAAACAGGCAGGAAGAAGAAAGCTTTATGTGAAACACACAGTGGGAAAAAGTGCTTTGGTTGGAGAAAGAAACAATTTTATAAATTCAAAAAGTGCCCAAAACCAGCTGTGGTTTGCCTTCTGTGACTAAGAGACTGGCTCCCTATAAATGCTGTCCCACATATTTTGGCTGGGCACATTAAGTGTGCCCTAAACTTGTCTTTTTTATGGCTAAGATGAAGGTGTATGTGCAGTTCAAGGTAATCTTCTCCAAAAGAACACCCTGCCTACAAAGAAACCAAACCCAAGGTAGCTACCAGCAGACTGCATGTAGTTCACGTTCATCCTGAATAGTGCTCTTTTAAAAAAGAAAGGCCACAAATCAGCAGAAATGAGCTATCTCTCCTTGGGATTTCCTTTTAGAACCACTAACATCATAGTGGACAGTCCATAATCTTTGATTCCATGGGAAACAAGAATTTTCTGCCTCACCCTCAGGATGTTGTATTTCATAGGCAAGTAATTTTCTAATCTTATGGAAATGATAAAGATCATCTTGATAAGTGAGGACTAGTGATGCCTGGTGCTGCCATCTGTTCAGCTCCCTGCCTACTTGGTGAGATAATTTAACCAGTCTGTTCCTATAGCACACATTTATCTTATTCATATGAGAGATAAAATACTGTGGAAATAAATTCTGCTTGCAGGAACACTATTTTTTTTTAAACCAAGACATGTTTTGACAATTTCCTACCTCTCTGTATAAATTCATGCATTGTTTTGACTGCTAGTAGAAAATCTGCACTGTTTTAAATGTGCTCTAATTTAAGGTGTATAATTTGTACAGGTTTGTTATCATGAGATGATTTTTTTTCCCTTAATGAGATGTTGAGGCACTGAGGCTCAGATTCTTGTTTTTAGTAATTGGCTGCCCTCTTGCAGTTTTTGGTTTCTTTGACACTTGGTGATCTATGTGAGATGATGGAGGAAGTTTGTGTTGCATCCAAAAGCTCAGAAATTCCTGGGATTCTTGTATCCCTAACACTAACTGAAGTGTATTGCTTTCCCTACCCAAAGTTCAAAAATTGTAGTCTTTTTTCCAGTGCTCCTTATATTACAGAACTTTCATCAGGGCCAATATGAATCTATTTGGTTCTCCTTTAAATATTGCAAAAGAAAACCCGGAGTCTGTCATGCAGCAACTCTCTTTCACATGTGTTTTGTGTGCTTGAACATGGAAATCTCTAGCAACACTCAGCACTTTACCTGATGGAGGATTTAAAGAACCTCCCATCCTTTTTGGTTTGTTATTCAATTATAGGATATTACAACTGTCTTTGTAAAGAAAGGTTTTTTCACTTTAAGAAATCCCTTCTACATAAACTCTTCTGTTCTATTTCCCATTTACTTCCAAAGCTGTGTACCAATGCTAAATCCAAGTTTCTAATTGAGATTCTAGGCAGGAAAAATTGCATCGTTGGCTTTTGTTCTCCTATGAAAGCCCATACTAATGGAAACTGCCTTATATAAAACAGTCCCCTTTCACCTGGGAAAACAAAGAAGAGTTCCTGTCTGAAACAAGTGCTGTGGCATTTCAGTGTTTTCAGAGAGCTGTGCTGAGCTTTGTCCGGAGCCCTGACTGTCCTGACCAGCACGATTCACACTCAGCAGCGGTGTTGGGGTGATGAAATACGTGATACTGGCACAAGTGGGGCCATCTCTGAGCCCTATGCCAGGGCTGGGAGAAGGGGAGCCCTCGGGCTTTGTGCAGAGCCTGGCAGAGAGCTGGTGCTTGACCTCAGGGCCAGTGCAAGAAAATAGCTGTGCCACAGGCTGGGGTAGGCTGTGGACCTGCTGCCCTCTTACCCAGCCCTTCCAGTCTTGCACTTAGCAGAAACACGGGATCCTTTTCACAGCTCACCAAACTGACAGTGTGTGCAAGTTTCCTATCTGAATTCTTCCCCTGATTGTCCTGGATTTGGGCCAGACTTCGGGTTTCTCTGTAAAAGGAAGGAGATGATGCTGGAGCTTGTGGCATGGGGTATCTCTTACCATAGTCTGTTACACCTAAGTGAAATGTATGAAGGGAGTTCTGTAGTAGGGGAAAAAATGTTTGTGATTAGTCAAGTTCTGAGGGGTTTTGATTTATTACCCTTCATCTCAAGCAAACACTCATGGCCTTGTCAACAGGAAAAACAGGACCTATTATAATATCTATGATAGGATATCTATCATATGTCATATATATGATACTATGATTGACTGTTTCCATTGTATGCTTTTAATGTGGGTTGATTACACACGCTAGCTGGTATAAGTTAAAATATGCTTTCTCACCTGTGATCTTAAAATGAAGGGAGAATTTGGGAGAAAATTTTAGTTAAAAAAAAAAAGGAATTTGATCGCCACAAGATATCCTGAGGCTCGCTAGGATTATTAGAGACTGGTTTGCCTCTCTGTCCATGAGACAGACAACACAGTGACAGAGACTGCTGCTGTTGGTCTGTTTCTGGTTTTTATTATTGGGGTGTAGTATTTTCTTCCTTTTTAGCAAATAAATAGCTTAAAACATCTGTCAAGATTGAGATATGAATGCATTTTATTGATCAGGTTTCGCAAAAGATCAGCCTGCAAGATTAGCAATATTTTTTATTTTCTTGCACCTTTGAACTTAGCTATTAAACATTATTTGTATGTTTTTCATTAACCCTTGTCTAACCCAAACGGCATATATTGGGGAGAAATTAGTATTTGATGCAAGTTCAGCACACTGATGCCTCTGTTGAAAAAATGGTGAATGAGAAGTAAAGGTTGGAGGGGCAAAGGAACAAAACATTTTGACAGTCTTTTGTGGGAAGAAAAGGACCAGATATGGTAGAGAAAGCAAAAATGGAATTGGTGGTGATGTTAGGCAGGGTGGGATGTTTTTATTGCTGAGTTTAGAACAAATCAGGGCAGGAAAAGCTTTCAGTGCAATGTTTAGATTTAAGAAAAGATTTACTGGAATATCTATGGGTCATATAAACACTTCCTCGGGAGATTGAGAAAAAGGAAAATGAAACTCTGTTTGGAATGGGGATGTTTAGTTTTGCTTGAAATCTGCCTTCTCTATTAGGAAACTAGCAGGCCTACTCTGAAATACGTAGCTTACTGAGTAAAAGCAGTTTCTTAATAAAACAGCAGATTGGTTAGGGTCAAACAGGAGCCTGTCAGAACAGTGCTACAGCAGCTCCAGTCCCTTAATGGGATGGACTGAGGGAAATGTTTAGGCTTTAGGCTGCATTTATTTGCAGAAAAGGGTCGTGGTAGAAGGGGCTGTGATGCCGTGGTGTGCTGGGCTAATAACCAAGAGCACATCTGCATTCTGTCTGGGTGCTTCTGAAACGCAGCTAACACCTCTGAGGGACTCAGGAGTGTGGGGGGAAATCATTTAGGATTCAAAGGCTCACATCTTGTCCTTTTGTTGCTGTGTGAGAGCTGTCTTCAAAAGCTTCCCATTTAGTGGTGATAGTTTGAAAGGTCCACAGGGAAAGTGACAGTTCCTACTTTCTGAGGACCAAGGCCAGAAATGGATTTTTAGCTTAAACTTGAAGCTTTGAACTGCACATAGAAAGAATTCCATACTTTATGGAAACCCAGGGATTTTGACTTGGTACCTCCCAAGGTGCAGAGTCAATGTCTCTGATTTGTAATGGGGATTTTCTTTTCCTAAAACAGCCCAGCTCTCTGCTTGCTGCAGCTATACCACTCCTGCAGCGGACACCAAACTGCTGCAAAGCAATGGCCACCCTGCTCTGGGACATTAAAATGGGTAGCCCTTCAATTTCACATACTGGAGCAGTTTGGCCACTTGATCTTAAGAAGTCTCCATTAACTGAGGGAGGATGAGGGCAAAGAACAGACAGATGTGGCTGCAGAGTTAATTTTTTCTCCTTGTTTCTGTCTTTTACAAGATGTACTGTACAGGTTGAAGAAGAATTGCATATGTTGTGGAAGTTTTGATGTGATCAAAGGCAGAGACTATTAAACAAGGTAATGCACTGCTAAAGGTTGTGATTACACCAGAAGTTCTGTTTGGGGGCATTTTTCCCACTCTGCCCTTGTATTTGGCAATGTCCTACATTGCCCTGCACAGAGAGCATGGTGTAGGTGTGCTGTCTACCCCATGACCCATGTATATATTTGTAGGGAGGCACACAGGATCAGGAAGATGCCAAGTTGATTCTCTGACATGCTGGGTAAACTCACCCTCAGGACAATAATTAAGAGCACAAGGAATTGTTGCAGCCTGGATTGTTTTCCCTGTAGACACTGGTAGCAGTATTTCAGTGATGAAAAACCTGATAGTAGTCCACAGCTGTGTAGGTATGACATAGAATATATTGATCAGTTAACGAAGAGGAGTTCACAAATTTCATCTTATTCCTGTTGCTTGTCTGAATTCTAACTTAGTTCAAGTGTGATGTTGTTTTTTCTCCCTGAGGTTGGCTGTCATTTTATTAGATGGATTATTCTGCTGCACTTTTTTGCCGTGTATGACTGAGTTCAGTTGTGCTGTATCAGGCCATTAAGCATACAACAGAATTAGGACTGAAAAACTTGCATTTAAATAGTTATTTGCTGAAACTGATACTGAATTTCATTAGTAATGATGGCATGTCAAGCCCATGGTTGAATGCTTTAAGAACTCAGAGGAAATTTAAGAACACTGTAAGGAATTTGGGGCCATCCTCTAAAGTTTTGTTGTATTTGATATAAAAAATAAACTATCAATCAGCAGTGGTCTGCTGGGAGAGTAGGAAGCAGAGGGAACAATGGAGAGTTTGGACTGCAATCCGTCACTGCCAAGGAAGTTTCTTAACAGTACCTGGAGATTTACAGTCCAGCACTCCCCTGCTATCCATGGGTGCCCTTGCACCTCGGGGGCATGGCTGAAGGCTGGATGGGGAAGCTGTCACACTGCCCTCATCTCCCCAGGCCACCAAGCCTGCCAGGGCCACCAGCGGGGCAAGTCTGGCACCCCCATTTCACCCAGCTGTCACTGGCAGGCTTGAGAGAAGGCTGAGTGCAGAATTTGGAAACACTGATACTGACATAGATGAGGCTGAGGTGAACATGTCTTTTGAAATTCAACATTTTCCCATCTACTTTTCACATGGACATGTTTTTCTAGATTTCCATAAATCTGGAAAGAAAGCCGTTCTTCATTTATCAAGGTCCTTGAACACAGCTTCAGCAAGGATGAGAAAACTCCTTCCTTTTCCTGCTGTAGCTGAGCCCCCAGAGCTGCTCAGTCCCTTTGCACGTGTGCTATAATGATCATCAAGATGACTTGATATTTGCCATGACATACTGTCCTCCTCATGCCACAAGGTATTTATACAAAATTATCAGTGCTTTAGTGGATTTATCTTCACGTTACTGAAGGGCTGTTTACAGGGTTTTTTTTGTGGGTGTTCCCAGTTAGTTCTTTTATCTGTATCTTATTAATATATCAGTAATCTGTTCTGGCAGAAGGCTTCTTCTATCAGACCAACACCCATTGTGAGCTGGCTGAAAGTCCAGCAGAAACAAATGGTGAAAGGAAAACAGCAGTGGTTCTAAGGGCAAACACAAGAGAGCAGGAAAAAAGAGATTTAAACATAATTTTGATACCTGCAGATAAACAATCCCATAACTTGCTTGATATTTTACTTCCTGAGCAAACACAGAATTTTATGGCATTCTTATTTTCCATTTTGATGCTTTGCAGGCAGTTGATGATACTCGGTGTTTATTCAATTCCCAAAGGAATAATTCAATTCTAAGGCTGTGCATTTTCTAGGCAACATGCTTCAATAATCTCTGTGAGAACTGCAGCATTAATAGTCAGTCCTTGCACTGTGTTCTTATGGCATGTATTAAATCTGTATTTCTGTCCTGCATGCTGAGCAGTAAGAATCTCCTTTGCTCAGCCTTTTAAGGAAAGGATAGAAAACTGCCAATGTGAAAATTACTACTGTTGACTGTAATATATACAGATAAAATGTAAATGTGTGAAATTTACAGTCCGTATTAAAATTAAAAAAAAAGAGGGCAGATTATAAACAGCCAAGATCAGGTTTCAAACCAATTTATATTGAATAGTGAAGAGTACTACACTGTTACAGCCACACTCCCTGGGTACAGCTATTTTCACTGTCCATATCAATAAATTCAAGCCGTCTTCAGTGCAATTTACTTTGTCAAATCTTTTATGTGGGCATTTGTATTCATGAATTACGATGTGTGCTGCAATGAGTAACAGTTATGAGTGAAATTCGGTCCTAAAAGCTGTGGTTTACAGACAGATGAGGTTCTTTGACTATATTTGCCACCTAGGTCACTCAAATATATGCTCTAAAATATAAACCCTAAGTCTTTGATGAAAAAAAGTCATTAGTCATCAAGCCATGTTCATCTTTTTAATATTAATCAACTGCTGTTTCTGAATTGATGTTTCTGCTCATGCCAGAGAAGAATTAGTGGGGGTGGGCGGGTGCTCTGCACACAAGGTCAAATAAGCTGCAGAATGCTGTGCTGCTTTTTGCAGCAGATGGGTAACGTTACATGGATTTTAATTACTGCAATTGCTCCTGACTTTGAGGAAGTACTCTCCCTTAATAATGACAGCTTTGGCCACATAATTATATTTAAATTTTGTGGCTCAGATGTGTTTGTTTAAAGATGCCATGCCTCTGCCCATCTGGAGAAGAGTAATTACTGAAGTTTAACTTTCTTGTTGTTCCTCTTTTCATAGCAGCTTTTATACTGTATTGATATTTTTCAAGGGGAACTTGAAAGAGCCTGTTGTCATTGGGAGGGTGGTGGGTGTAGATTCACAGAGCTTTTAAAACACCTCTGTGGCTGACAATCTGCAGGAATAATTTTGTTGACGGAAGCTCTGCTATGAGCATGGACTTACGGAGCTCCTTTGATGTTGAGCTCTCACAGCTCCTCTGCAGCATAATAGAGAATGTACCAGCAGATGACCCCTTGAAATGGATTTGTACCTGTGAAGAGTTTTTCTAATCTCCTTTAGCCATTCACTCACTCCACTTTCTAGAAAGTATTGAAAGTTTCTTCTTTCTTTCAATGTATTTCTCCTCCAGTGTGAGGAACAGTGAAGAAATACTGCGCTATTTGGGGTCTCCTATTCTTTTTCTCCCCTAGTATCTACTTTTTGTTGTAGTTCACTGCCCATGTCCTTGTATGTCGTGCAAGAGCATCTAGACTTTGCTCTGTGGTGGGAACTATCTAGAATCCTCATTTCTTACCTGCTCTTCTGGTTGTAGAGAACAGAGAGATGGCCGAAGATGGATAGAGTGGGCAAATTGAAGTCTCCTGAAGAGAGGAACAGATGCATTTATTTTCCTGCCTTCTGTGGGTAGGAGAAGAAATACTGTTTTCTTCTTTCAGTGTGAAAGACTCAGCTTCAGATTCAACATTCAAAATAGATCTCTGGCAGAAGCAAAAGTAAAGCCAGGAAGCAAGTTTCTGGGAAAGGTGGTGATGGGATTGTTGGAAGTCTTTAACAAGAGATTAGATGGATACCAGGAATGACATAGATGTAATTGCTCTTATCCTGGGAAAGATAAATAGACTACTAGATGTTGCCCAGGGGCCCCTCTGAGATTCCTTTTTTATTACTTTTATGATCTTTGGTAAGCTGAGGATCAGGATTAGTTACATGTCTGATTAATTTAAGCCCTACTAATTTAGCTGCAGTGTCCCAGGGACCGGATTTATTGGTACTGCTGCCCAGCCCTGGGCCTGCATGTCAACTCCCTCATCCCTCTGAGCTCTCACCCAGTCCCGCAGCAGGGGAGAGCAGAGGCACTTGGTCACAGGCATGGATGTTGCAATGTCTAGCTGGTGTTAACAAGACCAGAGATTGGCTTGGTGTGCAAAGTGGAAAAAACAGAGCTTGAGGAGTACTGTAAGGCAGTGCAGGATGGGGAGGCTGAGCTGGGAGCCCCGACCTGGTACCTGCATCCCTCGGCAGCACGGCTCGATTACTGGTGTGAGGAATAGAGGGAAGGTAGGATTGAGCCAGCAGCGAGCTGTAATTAAAATAGCTCCAAGTCCTGGGGAGGAGAGGCAGTCACCGTGGGGGATGGAAAGCTTACAAGGAGCATAGCTGTGCGCCTGAAACGTGGGACAGTGGAGCCACTGCCCAGCATGCCTGGGGACAGGTTACCACAGCGAGCTCTGAAACCATCCTGACTGCAAAAGTTAGGGGAAGACAGAAGAAAGCTGTGAAAGCAAGGAGCCAATAAACAGAGATGTATTTTTCCACACCAGCCAAGCATAATGGAGCCTAAAATAGTAAAGCTCACTCGTCTTATTTGGTTGCTTTGATGTTTTTTCCCTTTTCTCCTTTCCACCTTCAGGCATTCACTTTACTGCTCTCAGCTCCTCAGCCTTTCAGTGCATACAGTGAAATCTTAGTCATGCTGAAGGCTATATTAATTTTACAATTTACATCGATGGGGCTGGGTTTCTGTGGATATGAAAATTGCTGCTTGCAGGAACTTTTCTTGCTTTTCTCTAATCCTGTGAGAAAGTTCCCTTTCTCACAGAAGCTATCTATACTGTTTGTAAACTACAGGACAGCTGCATATTGTTTGTAGTACAAGTAATGAAAATATTTTCAATATAGTTGACCAATCACCCCAGGGGGGTGGTTGAGGAATTGACCAATTAAACCATGAGAAAGTTATCCTATAAAAGAGCTGTAAATAATTAAATAAATCACTTCAAGCTGCACATTCCCTGCCTGCTGCATCTCTGTCTCTCTGCTCCGCTCCCGGACGCACAATAAGCGAACTACAGGTTTCCACCTCTGGAACTTAGAACAGATCATACAGTTATAGCTGAGCAGCAGGCATATCCAAATTAGAAATGGCATGTTTTCCCTACCTCCTGCTAGTGCCTGTGTGTCCAGCCTGTCAGCAAAGTCAGGGAGTATAAACACCATTAAAACGACTTTCTTTGTTTGTTTTCTGGAGTGACTTGCTGTCCTTGATCTGGCTGGTGATGTGAAAGGTAGCACTGGCCCAAGGGAGGGTCAGGACCTGGGAACAGCAGCTGTGGGACTGATGAGCTTAAACTGATCACAGCCCCACACCCTGTTAGCACAACTTTTCTTTTGTTGTTAGCCGGTGCCCCTTTTGGGTCTGGAAGGAAATTTGGCATTTTGGACCTGACAGATGGCCTCTCAAAGAGATACGTATAACTGGCAGATGCTTCTCCTAAGTGATTAGTTAGGCTTTAAAACCAGCTCTTGGCCTCTTGATGAGCTTGAAAAGGCCCTGTGCAGCTTCTCCATCAAAAAGCCTGCCTTGAGGCATTGTCATGTAGAATCACTGCTGTTGGCTTCTTAAATTGTATATAGAAAGTAACAACGTAATAGGAAAGGTTGTAACTGGGCGAAAAAAAAAATCCATTCAGTCCAAAATGCCCCAGATCTACCCCCTTTTTTTTTTTTTTCTTCTTTGAACTAATCTGTCAAGAGCAATTTGGGTTTGCTGTGAGGTAATTGGCTGATGTGAAGTGGGCAGCAGCCCCTGCTTCAGAGAGTGCAGACCTGGAGAGGGGAGACCTTGTTGCTCTCCAGAACTACCTGAAAGGAGATTGTAGCCAGGTGAGGGTCAGGCTCATCTCCCAACTCAAGATTGTTAGGATCAGAAGAAATGGCTTCAAGTTGCACCAGGAGGCATTTAGATTAGATATTAGGAAAAGTTTCTTCACCAAAAAGATTGTCAAGCACTGGAACATGCTGCTTAGGGAAGTACTTGAGTCACAAATGCTGGAGGTAATTAAAAGATCTGTAAATGTTGCACTTATGGACATGGTTTGGTGGTGGCCTTGGCAGTGCTTGATGAAGATGATAGAACAGGGTCTTGTCAGATCTTTGGTCTTCATGCGCATCCTCCCTCCACCAGCACCCCCCCTCTCCTGCCATCCCTGGCAGGCAATGTGGCTTATCCTAAGACAAGCACACCAGGTGGGAATTGCAGGAGGACCTGTCTGGATGCTCCCAGAGTTAATGCATTCCAGAGGTGGGGGAGCCGTGATGGCTGTGATTGACTCTGGTACACATCAGCCTTTCTGCCACACTTGATTAACAGTTTAATTGGAAGATCTTCTAGGTCTTTTCCAACCTAAATGATTCTGTAAGTGGGAGCGAGACTGTTCTTTGGACTGTGGGTGAACATGGTTTTGTCCACTGATACCTGGAGAAATTTAAAAGCCATTCTAGGCCTGAATGGACTGCAGGGCGTGCTGTGTTTGCAGGATATTGTTATCAGCCCGCTCCAAAGCACGGATGTCTCATTGCTTTTCTTTTATCCAGTCAGTGTGGAGTTTAGAAATACATCTCCCACTTCTTAGATATGTTTAATGCCACTAGAGCTGCAGGAGACAGATGGGTAGCAGAGTTTTAAATTTAAACAAAATGACATCCACAATGTCCTCCTCATGGCAAAATTTGTTCCAGCCAATTGGTATTTTGCTATTTGCAACAATCATATGTTCATGCGCGATGCCATTCCACAGATATGCAGAAAAATCATATTAACTGAACAGTGCTGTAACCCTGGAGTCTGAATTTTCTCTCAGACTGTTTTGATAAAGTTTAGTTTGGTGAAGTTTCTCATCTTTGGAAGGAATTAAGAATATTATAGCAGCGTTTGTTACAGAATGCTGATATTAATTATAAATAAGTATAATTAATACATTAAGAGAATTTATGTATAATTCATGCACTAATAGTAAGGCATTAATTGCTATAAATGCAGTCAAATCAAACCATTATTTTTCAGATAATATGCATGATTAGAGATCTGTGGTTCATACCATCTTATAAAGAAGTCATCATCATATTATGTGACCATGTTACTCAGCAGGAAAATTCAATACCTGAACTACCAGAACATTCCTTAGTTCTATCTTTTTATATGTAGTTATATATGAAAGTCAATAAAATATCTACTTTGTAGGGATTTATAGATAGCAGGATTTACAGTGTTAAATGTTATGGGTTTCAAACTCTGTGGTAAGTACATAAATGGGCCATTTAATTGCCCTGGATACAAATTCACCCTACTTCTTTAGATTTAGCTATTCCAATTAAATGCACTGAGCATTTCAGATGATTAAATTATTAGATGTATTGTAAATGCTTTATTTGAGGTCTGTTGCTGGTGAAGGAACTTGAAACATAAATTATCATGATCTGGCTTCTAATCAGTATGCTATAGCCAACAAATATATGGCTTTTTTTCATCCTTGATTTTGATAGTGCTGCCATTCTGAAAGTAAATCCTTACTTACAGAAGGGAAGTAAGGGAAAGATAATAAGTACTTGTATTATGCTACAGATACATTTTCAAAAATATCTTGTGCACAGTGGCATGTTTATTTTCCTGGGTTTTAGACAACAACTGACATATCTAAAGCTAAGGAATGTCAGGATCATACATAATTTCAAAAGTTAGTGGTTTCTGGGTTTGGGCAATAGGAGCTGTATTTGTGTTTTTAAAGTAGGATGCCAATACAGCTGCTTAGAGCAGATACAGTCTCATGAACTCTAATAAAGCCACCTGAATGAAGGTTTTTGAAGGATTAGATCAGAAAAATTCAGGCTAAAAAAGAGGATGCAGACTTCCGGCAGTGATGAAAAAATCTTTGAAATAATTTATTTTGGGATGTAGAGATATCTGTGTATTGAAATAGAAGCAAAAATAGTTCTATATGAGCTATTGAGTATCAGATGCTCTAGCTCTGCTTGGCTGGGAATCTGCATGTATGAATCAGGAGGATTGGGCTGCAAATTCTGCAAAAGGGTCAGACCAGGTGACTTTAGGTTATCCACGAAATCCCTTTATGTTTTTAATTATACCTGTAAGCATGGAAAATGCCATTCTTTCAGTGCAAGTTGAATATTCCTGTAAATGAGGGAGGGAAACTTTAAGGTTTGTGTAGAGGACTCTGGGGACTTAAAACACTTGATGACAAATAAAGAAAATGGTTTTTGGTCTTGTATTGCCACTTTCATTCTCTCTTCTCTCAACCCCTGTTAAATTGAATTCTCTATCACTATTACTGTTCTTCATAAAAAATACATCTTTTATTTTCCTCTGCAGACTAAAGTAAACATGACATACAAATTTACAGTGAGACTTGTCAACAAACACATAAGATCATGGATATTAGGCTGAGCATAAACTTCTTTTTATATTCAATTTACTACTAGTGCAATAAAACTGTCATCAGATCAAATGGGATTTTATCCTGCATCAGCTGTAAAACGATGCCATTAAATTGGAAGGACACAATTTTACCATTGTTCTCTTGCTTTCTTGTGAGTTATGAAAATTAAAAAGTTAGGCACAGCATCCTGCTATGGCTTGCATATTCCAACATATTAGTAGGGATTTAGTCTGGGTAGTTTGGGGCATATAATTCATTTATCATTTGTAAGGCTGTTTTTCAGTGTGAAAAACAGTATGTTTTGCTGCAGTAAGGATCTGAAATCTCTCAGTGAACATTTGTTTGATCAGAATGTATGGAAAAAGGGCAAACACTAGTTCCACAATTTTTGGGGGGGATAAAAACCAGTAGAAAAAAAAAATTAGAAGTCCTTTATGTATTCCAGCATAGAGGGGAACCAAAATAGTTAATGGGACAGTACTCACTTTAAAAAGAAGACTTCAAAACACTGCCACTTTCCAAGAAATTTGGTTTGTTTGTTCACAGTTCAGGAAACCATAAGCCATTGGAGTTCACTTCTCATCTTGGGGATGAGAGTACTCAGCTTTAGGGGTCCCTTCCTTGCCCAGTTTGCTTTCTTTAGGTGAATTGATAGACCACAGGAGCCTAACAAGTGGCTTCCTAGGGCAGCACTTGGGAGTGTTCTGACATGAAAATAATTTATTTTTTCATAGCATTCAACACCAGCCATTTTCATTCCTTCATTTTAAAGTGCCTTCTCACTTGAAATTATTTGATATTACACCATGTATTGCAATGTATCTTCACACTTAATACAATGTGCTCTGCATGCAGCATATGAAATACAGTATTTTAAAAGTCTATGCTGAATCAAAAATAAGTAATATATTAATATATATTACATTTAATTTGCTAAGAAGTGCAACCTTCTGTTATTTAATATTCCACTGATGCTCAGAGCCCTGTCAGGATTGATGGCTGGTAGTGTACAGACATGGTCCTTGCCTCTGCAAAACCTAGAGATGTCTTTCACTTTTCACATATTGCAATTCTTAAAACATATCTAAGTACCAGTAAATAGGTGACCTGAACAGACTTTGTCTTGACTGAGCCTCCTGTTTTTCACTTGCCATGGTCTGCTCTGTTATGTGTACATTCATTAGAGGTGCTGTGGGGCTCACATCTCCCACAATTAGTGCTCACGTATAATGAGATGCAATGCTGACAAGGACTCTCTTGTTTTCTATAGTTTCACTGAGAAGCCTTTTCCTTCTTCTTTGGCACCCATCCATTAAAGCCGTTGCACCATGTTCAGCTGATGTCTGGGATTGAAAGTAATTTTCAGCCATTAAAACTTTGCTCGTGTGTCATCAGCTCCACCTCTTGGATTAATTTGGTTTTTGCAGGTCCAGTACATAGTTCATAGGGGAATTGTCTCAGGGGATGTAAAATGTTCTGAGGCAGTGCCGTAGTAAAAACATCTGGCTCAGTTGCTTTGTCCTGCAAGTTCAGTGCTTGATGAGTAGCAAAGTTTGATTGCAAATTACTTTACTAATAATTTGGGTTACATTGTCCTCTAGTGGCTCATGTAGATAACTGCCCTGCTGGCAAAATCCTTTTGCCTTGAGTTTTTAAATCCTCTCGTATTCTTTTCATACAAGTCCACCAAATAAAAAATTTGCCTCTTACTGTCACTGTATCAGCACAGCAAGATCTCTCCTCTATAACTGCAGATATTTTGCTTAAGAAATACATATTTTAAATAATTCAAAATAACAATTGGGTTGTGAGAAGATAATATATTTAATCAAAACATTTGATGAAAACGAATGTATCCTTCATACCAACAGTAAAAGAGAATAAACTCAATGTGATTTTTTTCTTTTTAAGTAGGTTCAGGACTAGTTCACTTCCAGGAAATACATAGAGGTCTTATATAAGGGAAAGCAGAATAGCCCTCCACATGTCCTGTGGCTATTCACTTATAAATCTCAGTAACACTGGGCTTTGGGCCTGTGGAGTGGAATCACTGCCTTTCCTGGGAAGCATGGAGAGCACTGGAGCACTTTGCAGCTCACCTGGGTGTTTGCCAGCATAATGCAGGTGTTTGTAGGAGGAGGGATCTGGAGCATGGAGCGTAACCCCTGGGTGTTTGCAGTGACAAAACACACATTTTATGTTGCTTTGAAAAGGTGATGCCATGTTCTGTGATGTGCTGAGTAGGTTTTGTCCCTGTGTCAGAGCAGTGGGATCGCTTCCAGGAGAGGCCTTGGCCCTGGCCGGGGAAGTGTGGCAGGCAGTGCTCGGACAGGTGCATGGCACATGGGATGCCTGCCCGAGCACTGCCTCTCCAACTGCCGAGTCTTCCTCTTTCCTGCTGTTTCTTCCTTGATGAAATGCCATCAGTAAGGACAAACACAGGCTGCACTGTAGAAGGAGTTTCTCTGTGTGTAAGAAGAAGAGAACGATAGATGGTTCTGTTTATATCTCCAAGATAACGTAGGAAGCAGTAGGTTATAAATGCTGAAGAAATGTGATATCTCTCTTAAAGAACTGGTGGTGCACTCCAGCAAGGTGATAGCTCATATTTTCTGTTGCAGTTTGCAATGACAGGAGAGACAAAGGAGTACTTGCATCTTACAGAATACATTTTCAAGGCTTTTTCAATCTACCATGCTGTTGGAATGCAAGCTCCTCTGGGTCTCCATTCTGCAGGCCCAGAAACAAATCAGAACGTGGGGTTTGAATTAAAATCACTTTAGAAGCTGAGTCACACAAATGTAAAATAGGAGTATAAACTTTAATTTTCAGTAGAAATATATTTTAAGTGCCTTAAACACTGAGAAACGGTATTAGTCGAGTTAAAAAGACCTTAAACCTAGTTCTTTAGTACAGCAGTGCTACCTTTCACAGAGTACCCTGTCTTAGGAAAAATATAAACATTGTTACATTACTGGTATTTTTTAGATAAGTTGTGTACCTAAACAGAAAAAACAGATAGAGGTCATATGCGTAAAATCTGTGTAAGATTTATGTAAGAGTTACGACTGTTTTTGTAAAATAGAATTAAGTTTTGATAGGTTAAAAAAAGTAAAATTAGAATCGTGTTCTATACTGATTGGTTAATTAATGAATATAATGTATATCCCAGTGTGTTAGAAGTTAGAATATGAATAAGAATAAAATAGGAATAGAATAGAATAAGAATAGAATAGAATAGGAATGCTTTTGCTGTGAAACTTTGCTGCTAAGGCTGCTTTGCTGCTTCTGTTTGGACTACTTGCCCTCGGACTTCGCCTTCAAATTAAATAAACAACTTAAAGGGCAAAGCAGCCTCTTCTCTTTCTCTCTCTATCTCTGGAGAATCCCCATCACCTACTTGACACCACGCCTTGTACTCTATCAGGGAAATACTATATCAGGATGTTGTAAAAATCCATTGTTCATGTCCTCCATTTCTGGCCACCTTGTTTATTCTCCCCTTTTAGAATCATAGAATCAGAAAGTGGATTGAGTTTAAAAGGATGTTAAAGTTCACGTAGTTCCAACCCCCCTGCCATGAGCAGGGACACCTTCTGCTAGACCCATGCTCAAAGCCCCATCCGGCCTGGCCTTTTGGGGAGGCTTTCCTTTCCCTCAGCAGTGTTGATGGCAGAGGAAGTTTGGATCATGAGCAGATCTGTCCTGGCTGCTGGTGGTGGTGGTGATTTCACCCCAGTGAGGTGCAGGCAGTGCCGCTGGGAATGGTTCGCTGAGCAGAGCTCCTCTGGATTCCTGTTAGGATGCTCTCTCTCCCAGGGCTCCTGTCAGCGCTGGATGGATGTCAGCCAGCTCATTCCCTGGGCTGATCATCCTCGAACACTGGGAGAGTTGCAGAGCAGCTTAATTATCCTTGACATGCCAGAGTTGTGCATGTCGTGTTGTCCCCGTGCTGTCTCAGACTGGCGCACATACCCATACCTGCCTGTCGCCTTGTTTACTATAAGCCTTCTGTTTTTAACCTTGGAGTCAGATATTTTCTCACACAGTTTTATGTAAATAGAGCCGATGTTTACTTGACGGTGTTTTCTGTTTTTCATTCCTTTTGTGATATGACCACTTGGATGGGCACCTTTCTTCTCCAGTGAAGATGGAGAGGGAAGTGACATGCTCTCCAATCCCTTGTGGTATTGGAATGTGTATAAGAATAATATAGTGTCAATAAATCGACGTCATATCCTCCTTTCTGCTGAACCTGGCAGGTGTAAGAGCCTCTTTATTGTGTCTCCACGGACACACCTGCCGTAGCTGGGAACGTGGCCGTGCTGGCAGAAACTAAAGGTATAAAGGCAGCCTGGGGGTACAGAATGCCTTCATCTTTTGAAATCATCTGTGGTGCTGTCATTACAGTTTGCTCAGAGGTTGATCAGGCAGTGATGGATGCAGGAATATTTAGACAGAGTTACTTTTATCTAGTGCTCTGTGACTCTTCTTCCACTGGGAATGTTTTCGGTTAAGAAATTAGGTAGTTTCTTTATTTCTTCTTAACTAGCTGCTAGGAGGAGGGTGATGGTTTTTAGTTTTCTCCAACAAAAAGTTTTCATTTTTAAAAACACTTTTGTCAAGTCTTGCACCAAAATATTTTTTTTCATGTTTTGAGAAGTTCTTTTCCAGGGGTTTGTAATTATTTAACCTAGATGCTAAGCGAAGTTCTGTTTGTCCTTAATTCAGCATGTGGGGTTTTATCCTTCATGTACCAGAGGGTGAGTGGTACAGATTGATTGATTTAGAGCTCCCTGACTACAATTTCTGCTTAAACATTTGACTTTTTTTCAAGTAGCTGTCAGGCCAGTGGTTGCCCCCGCTCCATACTGGAATCTTTTACAGAAACTCACTGCTGCTTCCCCGGTGTGCTCTCTCTGACATCCCAGCAGTGAGGTGGCTCTCCCCCATCAGTAAGGTCTCTCCACCAGCAGCTGTGGCAATGCTCAGGATCCTCCTGCAGGAAGGGAGAAGTGATCGACCATGCCCTTTTCTATTAATCAGATAAATGCAGACTTCTCTTCAAAGCAGGGCAGGAAGTTGTTGCCAACCAGCTGTATTGGTCACTGCTCTCTTCCAGCTGTGTTTTGACTCTGTCTTCCTGTAGTGCCTTTTACATCATGGTTATGCCAGCAGAGTCTTTCCAGAATAACCTGACCCTTGATGTCAAACTCAGTCAGAGCTGGAATCTGGTGGAATCGATTTTTGGTGAAACTGATCCCTCATGTTCTCTCTGTGGGCTGTCTGGGCACTCTATGTGCTAATAGGAAAAATAAAATGGTGACCTTGTGTGTTCCCAGAGTGCTGGGTGTGATCCTGCTCAGCACAGCCAAGCATTTGTCAGGCTTTTGATAAGTGCTGTCCACCCTGTGCCTGCCTGTGAGCCTCTCCAGTGCCTGCAGATACAAATGTGAGTGCACCTTGCTCCCTAGCAGATGTCTTTGGAGAACAGATGTCAGTACTCACTGCTTTTCTGTATCAGTGCAAAGCGCATCCTTTGGTGGAAAACAGGTGGTAATTTTATTTAAATCCTGCTGTATTGTAGAGCAATGAAACTAATGAGATATGCTAAAGCCTTGCCAGGGTCTCCATTTCAATAAGCATCTAATCTTGAAACTGTTTTAATCAGGCTTCTCTATCAGATGTTCTCATTTTTGCATTGCCAGCACCCACCCGAAATTATTGCTTGGCCTTAAATTAATAGGTGATGGTGTTTTGATGCGCGCTGTTAAATCATTTCTATTTTAGGTTTAATTTGTGTTTGGCCTTTTCTAAAGGCAAGGTTCAGCATTAAAGTGGCTGTGCACGAGTGGTAATGTACTTGTGTTTTCTCTTGTCAGAATAACGAGATGGTGGAACTGCAGAGGATACGAATGAAAGATGAGATTCGAGAGTACAAGTTTCGAGAGGCGAGGCTGCTGCAGGACTACACTGAGCTGGAAGAAGAAAACATCACTTTACAGAAACTGGTGTCCACACTGAAACAGAATCAAGTAAGCATTGAAAGATTCAAGGCACTGTACTGTAAAATAGCACTATTTTCCCAATTTCCATAATGTGTTACTACAGAGCACTTCAGAAGTTTCTTTGTGTGCTAGGGGGTTTTTTTTCCCATTGGATTTTACTGATCACTTATTCTAAAATGGTGTTACTGGCCATTTTTGAAATATGGGGAGGCTTCTACCTCAGTTTTGAAAAATTCTGAGGGAAAGTTTCATTGCAGAACTACGTAATCACAGAGGAATTATTAGAAGAGGTAGAGTTGCATATTTTTGCTTCATGCTTCTATTCCTCAGGAGCTCGGTGCCTGGTGGCCGGTTGTCCTTTAAAGTGAGAAAAAGAGGTTTGGTCTCCTGTCAGAAGAGTTAACTTGTGGTGATCAAAATTTAAATATCCAGGTTAGGTGGTGGAACACTTGCTGCCTTATAGGTGCTGTCCAGACTGTCATATCATTGCACTACATAACACCCTCTCCTCACCTGCTCTGAGAGTCACAGCTCTGCACTGCAGCCCCTGGTTGTGCCCTGACCTGTTGCCTGGTGCACTTGGGGCTGCTGTGGAAGAGCCAGCCTTGTCACTGTTTCTGATGGCAGCCTGGGAACAAAGCTGCCTTATTCCTGCAGGAGTAAGCAGGGCTATTTCAGCTGTCTTTTACTGCTTTTTTTACTGCTCTAGCACAAATGTGATTGAAACACTTCAAACAACCGAGCTGTGCCGCAGGGAATACACAGGTACTGGAAATGGGTGCATAATTTCTGTATTTATGAAGGTGCCTAGTCTTTCACACTCCTAAAACTGAATTTACAGCAGATCATCTTTTTTGTGAGAGTTATTTACCTAACCAGAAAATTCCTCCTTTGAGGCATGAAATTTTTTCTCATCAACCTTGTAGGAGACATTTTCACATTTTCAGGAAGTAAACGACCCCTTTATGGACTGTCCTAGCTTCCCCTTAAAATAAGATCTGTTTGCAAGTATTTATATTTGTCATAATATTTCATTCTTACTGAAACCAAATGCCAACAGTCTGTGGAGATAAAAAGCATTACCACATTTTGAATGGCTCTAAAAATCAGTCATTTTGCATCACAGGTCCGTGCACTTATGATTCCTAAAATTACTTTAATCTACAAGATAAAATTTTAAGAGCATTTCATACTTTAATGCTTGAATTTACAAAACTGTATAAGTCTTGGTGCTAAAATGTCATTATCTACATGTTGGGGGTTTTGTGTAGGTTTTTGAAGTAAGAGTCTTTGGGAAGGTAACCATAGAGATACAGGCCTCTAGCTTTCATATGCATTTAAAATGGAAAAAGTTGTTTTGTTTGGTTTGGCTTTTTTTCATGTCCTTAAGTTATAAACATAGCTACTTGATTGGATTTCATAATTTTTCCAGATGGACCTGTCCCTCCAGTAATGAAAGATATTAAATTGCTAAATGTAGATTTGAAACTCTCATAGATTTTCCTTTTCTATTCAAGAGTGCCCAATATGACTTTGGAACTTTCTTTGTTGTTTGATATGTTTCCAATTTCTGGGTTTAAAGATTAGTGCTTTGGTTTTTAAGCTTGCCTTTCTAAAGGTTTATGAGTCAAAGACTTTTGGCAGGTTGATAAATATTCTCCTTCAATAGGAATAGTGGATATTTTTATTTTTGCCAGAACCTTATTTTAGTTTGATTAAAAATCCATATATGTCAAATTTTTAAAAAATCGATACAATGCCTTAAGATTGCAGATAGTAATGCACAGTAATGTGCTTGAATTATAAAAGCTTCATTTGCAAAAAAACTGGGGCTTTTTATGGAAGCATGAAAATTCAGTATTTTTTCCCTCTTTCACTAAGCTATTAAATTATTTCACCTGATACTGAGATTTTTTTTTTTTCATTTTGAAATTAAGATTCAGATGACTAACATGATTAGAATTAAATTTAAAAAATCAAAGTGTGATCATTTTTACCAGGAGTGCTGGTCGAGTGTGGACACAGACCTTTACTAACAAAGCTCTTCCTTTTCATGGCTGTGGGGTTTTCCAACAGTGAAAAGGAAGATGAAGAAGGACAGCAAAGGGGAAGCATTCTGCAGTGGGGATCTCCTGCACTGTCTAGGTATTGCTGAGCAACTGGTTTTGAGCTAGGTTGGGTTTTTCCAGGCTTTGTTTCTTGTCAGGTGAAACAGGGAGGACTGAACAAGGGAGCTGCCTCTGCAGGACAGAGAAGAAGCTGCTCTTTAGCTCAGCTCACAATGCCCATAAATACCTTGATAAATGACTACACCCGTGTGTAGGGCAGGGAGCTGCCCTCTGAGAAGGACAGACCGGTGAGCCCCTCCAGGGCTGCTGAGGGGTGCCACTGGGACACATTCTGGGCACTCTGGTTGGAGCAGCAGGTTCCTCTGTGCTCCAGAAGCACATCCCTATGTGCAGTCCAGGGACTGTGGGGGGCTGAATGAGCTGTTTGCTGCATTTTTCTGGTAGTTTAAAAATCTCTAACAATTCTGGGGCATCT
This sequence comes from Platysteira castanea, assembly GCA_013397175.1. Lineage (NCBI taxonomy): Eukaryota > Metazoa > Chordata > Aves > Passeriformes > Platysteira > Platysteira castanea. The sequence goes on from VYXC01008043.1 coordinate 79,647, forward strand.
TGGAGTTTAAACTGATTGTACAAATAGATTCCTGTTTAATTTTTAAAATTAAATCCCTCCAGGATAATGGAGAGCCTTGTAAAGTACAGAGAAGAGAGCCGAGGCACTTCTACTGGTTTTGTACCTTCCATCCATGTTTTTGAAAACTTCCAAGATACTTGAGAGTATCTGTGCCTGAGTGACTTTACATCCAGTAAGAAATGAGATATGAAGCCATCTTCAGAATATTTGCAAATCATATATCAGGCTATATGAACCTAAGATTTATAAATACCATGATATACCAACTTTGCTTATGGCAATTCATAGTAAATCTGTTGTTACCAGGACATCTGCTAATAAACAGCCTTCTTCCCATGAAATTACATTGCTTATCATAAATTATTCAGAAAGAGATTTTCTGTTTCTTGATTCTCACATGCTGAAAAAGTGAGCACTGGAGTATTTAACAGTGAGCTCCACTTGCACTCTTTGTTCATTCATTTCTTTGCAGCTGCAGGCAATGTCTGGTATTCCAAACCACAGTTTCTCTAACACCTGTCTCAACAGGGCTGATAAATGGCAGGTTTTCACAACTCAAGTTTTAGTATTATGAATGTTCTTTGTCTTGTCTAATTCAGGTTGAATACGAAGGCTTAAAGCATGAGATTAAGCGATTTGAGGAGGAGACAGTGTTGCTTAATAGCCAGCTAGAAGATGCCATCCGGCTGAAGGAGATTGCTGAGCATCAGCTGGAGGAAGCACTGGAAACTTTAAAAAATGAAAGAGAGCAAAAGAACAATCTGAGAAAGGAACTCTCCCAGTATATCAACCTCAATGATAGTATGTATAATAACCATATTAATATATCAGTAGATGGGTTGAAGTTTTCAGAGGATGGGGGTGAGCCCAACAATGATGACAAAATGAATGGACACATCCACGGGCCTCTTGTGAAACTCAACGGTGACTACAGAACTCCCACGAGTAGGAAAGGAGAATCTCTGCACCCCGTCTCTGACCTCTTCAGTGAGCTCAACATATCAGAGATACAGAAACTGAAGCAGCAACTTATGCAGGTAAGAGCTGAATTTAATGTCCTGCAGTGTTTGGACACACATCCCATGAACCCTCGTGCCAGTTTTGAAGTGATCATTCCCAGTGATGTTCTTGACCTCACATGTCCATTTTCCATACTTCTGCTTTGGTGTTTCTTCATATGCAGGTTTTGCTAGAAATATCCTTAGTAAATGGAGTATCTGTCTGCACAAAAGTCCGTGTGACCTGAGCAGGTATTTAGTGCAAGGAGGAGAAAGAGACCTAGATGCTGGGGTTGCAGAAAGTCAGATTCCTTTTTCTCCTGCTTTGATAATGGTAAATGTCCCTGAAATTGCAAGTGAAATAAGGTAATCTTCAATATGACTAAAGCTAGCTGGAAAAAAAACCCATTAAAATACTTGCGTGTACAGACTTGATAATGCTCCCTCGCAAGTCAGAAGGAGTTTTTGCCATTGAATTCGGCTCGAGCGAGGTTTGGCGCGCGGTCAGGAGAGAACAAAAGGAGAGGAGCGCTCCTCTCAGCAGCCGCGCACCGGGAGCATGTGGCGTGTGGGCTGCCACAGAGCGCCCTTGTCCCGCTGGCAGCGCCGGCGGATGCGCGGGCTGCAGGGGGTGCCTCGGGACGGCGCAGCAGCGCTTGTTCGCTCTTCATCCCTGCCCGGCCAGAAGAGGAGCCTGGGATGCGAGCCAGCTAAAAACTCAAGCTGCCAGCCCCGATGCTGAAATCATCTCAGAAGGGGTGCAGTGCCACGCAGAGAAAGGGTCCTGCTGCCCAAGCTGTTGAGCATCTCGTCTGCCACAGCAGCTTGAAAGGTTTTGGCACCGTCAAGGAAACATCCAGCGTTTTCTAGCTTCAGGCTTCTGAAAAGCACCTCTTCTAAGGAGAATAAATGCGAGCCCTTTACTGGTAAAAATGTAAAAGAATGGTTTGGAAGTGAAGTAGAGCAAAACCGGTTTTCAGTGCTTACTAGAGAAGAACAAATCCCTATGTGGTCTGTCCTATTTGCTGAAGAGTTAATTGTTTTATTTACCTCATTGCCAAACTCACTGCGGGAAGTTTTGGCCTGAGCTGTGACATGGTGAACACGGATGACATCTAGTGCTTTGCACCGATAACTTTGATTTGATAACTTTGATACAAAGCATACATCATTTAAGTGTGAAAGCTTGAAACTTGGAATTTTATTTATATGAAAAATTCTGTTAAACTTTTCCAGTTTAAAAATATACACAGAGTGCATATTTTGTATATATGCATATGTACAAATATGCACCTGTAAGTACATATACATGTGTATATATAATATGTGCCCATATACATTATATGCAGCTTCTAATTTGATTCAGAAATACAATGTTAAAAAATTTAAAGACAGTTTCAAAGGAAATGCTTTGAAATGTTCACATTTCAAAATACACTGTAAGTGTTTTAAACCATAATTTCCAATGAAATATATGCAATATAAATTTTGAATGAAAGTTGCTTAGAAATGAAAAAAAGAACCAGGACTGCTTTGGATATGCTTCTTCTTGATATTATTAAATTAAATACTGAGCATGATGAGTTAGCAAACTTCTACTTGAAAGATACTGTAATTGTCTTTATCTTCTCTGGCTTAAAAACTTATTTTATATCTCTTACACAAAGAGGCAGCCCTCTCACAGTCACTAGGAACAATCTTAGGACCCTAAAAAAGAAACTCTAACTATTTTTGATCATAGCAGTTTTTGGTACTGGGCCCCAGTATGCCTTTGCCAATGGTGGCCACCATTGCTTGGCATTTACATCCTATTTAAAGGTTTATGGTTTAAGAAGACAGACTAGACCTCAGTGAAAGCCTGATTTCTTTAGCTACTGTAAGACTCACTGCAAAATGCTGATGTGCACTTTTTACCAAGTGATCACCTTCTCAGTTGAGTTACATCAGTTCACGTCACACAAATTAAATTTGGGTCATACAAATTAAATGTGAAAAATCCCTCCAAAAGTTTTCCGTGTGGTAGATGGGAGACTTAATCAGGTTTAAAAGCTGGCAAAAGGTGAATCATCAGCAAAATTGGAATTTTTTTCCTTCTACAGTGTCTTTGCCATGTGGCGTTCATTCAGCTGTATCTCAATATTTGAAATGAGTTCCTCCTGTTTCCTCTGAAGAGGCTGCACTAGGACGGCATTTTGGAAGAAACTGACCATTTGTTGGGAACTATTTTCATGTCTATAGGACAGTGGGTTCCTTTTTAGCAGAAAAGTAAACTTCAGATTTGCCATTTTGTAAGTGTGTCTGGCAAATTGTTTTTGCTCCTCAGTCTCATAAAGAGGACTTCACTGAGACAGTATGACGAATAGAATTCCTTCTAAAGCTTTTGGATGCTGCTGCTTTATGAGCTGTGCTGGTCCCTAGGAGAGATTTAATTGCAACTATTCCCTTTCCATATATATAAATATCTGCTGTGTAACAAATGTCTTGCTGAAAATTTTCGTATTCTGAGATTTTCTTGGAAAAGCTCAGGGCTTTGCTCTCTTCCTTCCTGTTTCTTGTCCAGTGGAAAGAATTCTCTATATCGTCTTTGAAGCCTAGGACTCCTTTTCTTCCCATGGTCATGCATTCCCTTTTTCTGAGGCTAATATCATATTTGGAAAACTTAGATTAGGTTCTCTTAAAAAAGGGAGAAAAATTAGAAGTCCTGCAGCTTAGTTTCTTAGCTGACACTCTTCAGCTGCCTTGTACTCTGTGACGAGTGTGCTATAGCCGAGATTCAGGGTTCTTGAGATGAGTTCTCCTGTTAATTTGTTCCAGTCTCCCCCAGGAATTGTTCACTGGCATTTTGATGATGTTTAAAAAACCAAAAAGGTTGAGAGATAAATAACTATGGTAAAATTGGTTTCCATAATTGCAAACTATAGATGCAAATTGGGAAGGAAATGTCCTCAAGCTGAAATCTTTGAAGGGAAGGATGCATCGCAAAATAGGTACATCTACTTTTGAATTGCTTTTATTTTCATTCTAAGATGGTAAAAATCTGTACTGCAGCTACCAATTTCAATGTCAAAAAAATGCACCAACTGGCCTGAAAAATACCTGGAATTGCCACAAGTTTGCTGTGGTGGAAATAAGGGCATAATATTGTCTAGAACAAGAAATATCATTACCGTATTTGGGAACAGCAGAGTCATTAATATGCAAAAGGTGTGCTCAGGACTGAGCTGGAGCTTTGGGGTTTTTCCCTTGGCAGTAGGAGCAGGTATTTATGGTTTTAAACAGAAGGGGATTAGCTTAATCCATTATTGCTGGTCCAGAATGAATAAAATTGAGTAGGTCTGTGTATTTTCTTTTGCCTGCTGTGCAAGTTGATATATGGGGTTTAAAATGTTTTCTCTGGAAAGAATCCTTTTTATTTGAAAGGAGTATGTTTCCAGAACACATTTATGTTCAGAAGAGAAATTATCATCAAGATCCAAATTAGCCGTGCTACAGTTTTTCTTCGTAATAGGGTTTAATGGCTCAGATCAGTAGTCCTGCAGAATCAATTCTGTCTGATTAATTTAAGCAGGCACTGAAGCACTGTGCTGCTTTAACATACACGTGTTTTCTCAAAGGAACGGATTTATGATCAATAAATATTATTAAAAATAAGTATTTACTTTTACACAAGTGCAATCTACAGTGAATTGGCTTCTTGGGTGTGAACATGCCCACAGTGGACCTGTACACTTTAATAAGCCAACTGCCTTTGGTGTGTAACACGTGGTCCTTTATTATCAGTACAACTGGTCCTTTAAATTAGCCAAACACAGATTTTTAATGCTTATGCATAGCTCACCTTACCAGCCTGAAGAAATAAATACCTTCATCATCTGATGAGGGCAGTGTAAGTAACACTGAAACCTGCTATACCAAAAGGTAACAACGGGAGATCAGCTAAAGGCTTCTAGGGAGAGCAGACCTGGGGCAGGCAGCTTGATGAAAAAAAGAGGAAAGTGAAGAGACCCCTGCTGGATTGATTTCTGAGGGTCCCCAGAACAGGCCTGACCAAGAGATCTGTAGAAAGTGGTCACCTTTTAAGAAGATGCACTTGGCAAAAGGCAAGTTTGACCTATTTTGGATTTTCTCAGCAGGACTGGGCTGACATGGGGGGCGAGCAACATTTAGGGTGCCAGACATACTGGGATAGCAACGCAGGAACAAAAAATGGAGGAGGATACCAAAATACTTGTGGTTCTTGGCTGTCCTCTTCTGCACAGACTATGTAGTGCCAAAAATGGAACACTTCTTATCTAAAGAGATAGACTCTTCCTGGATCATAAAATAATGATGAAGTTTGTGCCTGTTTTGTTAATTCTTAAGGCATCAGTCCCCTGTATACAAGAAAAGTAGGCTGATTTTTTTAGGTGTTTTTATCATGGCTTCTATTTTTATTTGTACAGTTTCTGCCTGCAGTCTATTGCAGATCCTAATGGAGGCCACGTTTTGAGAGCCTGTCTGTAAAACCAAGGGATCACTGTATGCTCTAATGTCTTAGTACTTCTGAGCACCAGCCACGGCTCAAAAGCCTGGTTAAGAGGAAACAAGAGTTTGAAGCACTTCTCAGAACATTTTGTGAGACGGCGTTAATACCTTCCTAGTTTCTCAAAGGCTTTTTTTTTTTGCCTTTACTAAGGTTCATGGTGGCTGATTTGATTCTCTTCCACATACTGCTGATAGGGAAGGAAAGTTTGTGGGGTTTTTTTTGTTTGTTTTTAAAGATTTTTTTTCAGAACTGAAATCTTCAAAATTAGTAAATTCCCCAAATTCTCAAAATTAATAATTCCACCAATCAGCAAAGGAAGTGCCATTTTTACTGTATGTCCTGAGATGCTGCAACAGGGGGAGAAAAGAGCAATAAACCTGGTAGGCTTAGGGTCCTATTGTAAAAGCCACGAAAGGAAGAAGAATCCTATCTCCATAAGCCTTCCTCTGCTTCCCAATTCACACCTCAGAACAGGACAAAGGCACAGGAAAACGTTGGAGCATTACACTGCAAATTTGAAATGCAAGTCTTTCAGGGGTGTTATCATGAGTAGCAAATACCTGAGCAGATCAAACTTGTAAGCTTGTCTTGTTCATGTGCTTTAAAATTGCTGTGCATTAAATCTTCTAGAAGTGTCGTTCATGATGTCTTCTGTTGTTCAACATCCACATTTCCCTGTGGATATTTTGAAAGAAACTAACTAGATTGCAACCAGTGGGTTGTTAGTTACACCACAAGTCCTGCTTTTCCTGGCTTGAATTTAAACAGATGGATTTTGCTTACAGATAAGTGCTGGGGATGGGGAGTTCTGGGACTTGCACGTGCTCAGTGTCCTGATCTGTGTTACACCTCCACACAGTAGGTTATTTAATCTGTGGAAATGTACACAGCTAGTTTTTTTTATGTATTTGCCGTAACGAAAGTGTGCAACGGTTCAAAGATATAAATGAATATTGTGAAAGATTGGTAGAACTGTTAATGGGAAATGTAAATGCAAACTCCACTGAGAAATGGCTTACAGTTGACAGTGATGCAGTTTCTGTGTTCAGGAGCATATGTCCTAATAAATCCTGGATCATCACTCTAGCTGATGAGACAGTGCTTGGGCACTTGGTAATTCTCAGTGGGCAACATGTAAAATTGTGTCCTGGTGATATTGGAAGTTGTAACAGAGGCTGGGACTTCCTAAACCTCTGAGAGTTACACGGCTCTCTATAAATTAATTTTATGGTTTAGGTGTATATGGCTAAAATCTCCTGGAAGCCCTCAAGCTGCATGCAGTGGTGGAGTGGAAGAGATGACTGTGACTGCAGAGTTTGGTGTTCAGCATGGGTGGGATGAGAGCGTGGGTTTCTCACTCTGACTCTGTTGCAGGTGGAGCGAGAGAAGGCCATTCTCCTGGCCAACCTCCAGGAGTCTCAGACGCAGCTGGAGCACACCAAGGGAGCCCTGACAGAGCAGCACGAGCGCGTCCACAGGCTCACGGAGCACGTCAACGCCATGAGGGGGCTGCAGAGCAACAAGGAGCTGAAAGTTGAGCTCGACTGTGAGAAAGGCCGAGATTCCGGCGAGGAAGCACACGACTATGAAGTGGACATCAACGGCTTGGAGATCCTGGAATGTAAATACAAAGTAGCTGTTACTGAGGTGATAGACCTTAAAGCAGAAATCAAAGCCTTAAAGGAGAAATATAATAAGTATGTGGAAAACTACACCGAAGAGAAGGCCAAGTATGAGAGCAGAATCCAGACGTATGATGAGCAGGTGACAAGCCTGGAGAAGTCGACCAAGGAAAGCCAGGAAAAAATGGTCCACATGGAAAAGGAGTTACAAAGGATGACAAGCATAGCAAATGAAAACCACAATACCCTCAACACTGCCCAGGACGAGCTGGTGACATTTAGCGAGGAGCTGGCTCAGCTCTACCACCACGTCTGCCTGTGCAACAACGAGACGCCGAACAGGGTCATGTTGGACTATTACAGGCAGAGCAGAGTCACCCGCAGCGGGAGCCTGAAGGGACCGGATGACCCTCGAGGTCTCCTTTCCCCACGACTTGCCAGGCGGGGGGTGTCATCGCCCGTAGAAGCCAGGACCCCGACCGAGCAGGTGACGAAAGAGGCCACAGAGCCCGGCAAGGAACAGAGCCCAACAAAAACACCTTCCATTTCTCCTGTCATCACAGCTCCTCCTTCCTCCCCTGTCTCTGACACCAGTGACATCCGCAAAGAGCCTATGAACATCTACAACCTCAATGCCATAATAAGGGACCAAATCAAGCACTTGCAGAAGGCTGTGGACCGGTCGCTGCAGCTGTCGCGCCAGCGGGCCGCGGCCCGCGAGCTGGCGCCCATGATCGACAAAGACAAGGAGGCCTTAATGGAAGAGATCCTGAAGCTGAAATCACTCCTGAGTACAAAGCGAGAGCAGATCGCCACCCTGAGAGCAGTGCTGAAAGCCAACAAGCAGGTAAGGTGCTCATAAAGCACTCGGGAAAGTCTGTTATTTATACAGGTCACTTACAAGCTTTCCCAGGGGTATTTTGGAGGAGAGGTTTTACTCACAGGTTATTTAGCCTCTCACTCTATCACAGCAAGGGCACACCCTCGTTCCCTCCCTTCCCAGCCTCCTCTTTAAGAAGTTTAGTTCTGCTTTTTTCAGCATTTCCCCCCATTCACTCAGCAGAGGTGTGGGCAGGGACCAACAACTGGCCAGGCATGTTGCTGGTATTATCACAAACCATTTGAGATTACCAGGGTTGGAAAACAAAATAGAACATACCTGGAGGGGCTTTCAGTGGTGTGCTCTTCTATTTAAGAGAATAAAAACCTTCAAGTTGTTATTTTGAATTTTTTCAAATCTTAAGAGACATTCATCAAACTATTTTATTTTTGGTGTTTCTCCAATGAAAAGAAGCTGAAAATTATAGTACTTGATACCAAATGACAAAAGAAATCCATCTTAATGCTATATTTTTCAAGAGTTCTGTCAATTTTCTTAGCATAGTATATCTACCAAGCCCTTTGCATCCATTAGATACCAGGTCTGAAAACTCTGTTAAAAAAATTAAATTTAAACATGCAAATAGTTTTATTTCCTTTGGTGCATCTCCTTTTGCTCAAAATTAAATCTGAATGCAAAAGGCTGCAGTGGCAGTGTCTTTGTTCTAGGTCGCCGGGCCCCTTTCTCATCTGAAAGCAGTGCAGTGATCACCACATGGGGGCTTGAATCCTGGTTAACAGCTTGGCACACTGTTAGCTGGTGACAGTGATGGGATTGCAGTGTTAAAATTCCCAACAGTCAACTATTCCGAAGTTACAATTTCAAATTTAATTGATTGGTGTATCTGTAACTGCATTTCTAGGGTACTGGGGATTTTTAAATTGCAGCAATATTTCAACATATATTGAGTCTTTTATAGCGTTCCCCCCCTCTGATACAACACATGTTAAATATTAACTGAAGTAATTAAATACCATCTCTAGCTAAGCAGTAATAGCTCTGAGCAATTATATGTGGATTTTCCATGTAATTAAAATGTAATTTAGCTGAATTGATGTATGTGGCTATACATTCTGTGATCCCAAATTAAAGATTTTTCCCATTAGCATAGAGCTATCATTTATGTTTTGCTACTACCAGAAGATCTATCTCAGTCTCACTCTTTTATTGCTGTCAGAAATAATGCATTATCCTAAGGCATGCTCACTGAAATGGAAAAGATAGATTTGCTGACTAAGGAGCTGCTATTAACTAATCTTTTATTTATTGGATAGCAGCATAGATATTGGTAACTGTATGGCTGGGTACAGAAACTTGCAATACTTATTCATGCCAACCTAATATCAGCTTCCTCAAACTTTCAAGCTAAAAGACATATAAAGGGAAGGAGAAATTTAAAGTTAGAGAGGGGAAGACTGATTTATTATGTGCCAGCCTCAAGTAATGTGTGTATCCTGGAACCCAAATTCATGTTTTGCCTCATGTTCAAAAGAAGAGTTAAGATTTCTCCTCTTGAGGTCTTCCCCTTCAAAAGAGTAAGTTCTAGCAAGAGGCTAGGGATGTTTTTTCCTTGTGGGACCCTTCCCTGGGTCTGGTATTTTGGACTGTACTTTAGTGAAAAAACACCCTTAACTAGGGAAGCACAGTTGGTATCTAGTGATGGTCAGAAGTATGTGCAAATAAGCATTTTAGACTACACTAAGCTGTAACAGGATAAAGAGAGCAAGATTTGGTCTAAGAAGATGCAAACCTAGGTCCATGAAAAAGGATTATTGAATCAATTGCCCAGGAAAGCAAGGCACATAGATCTTGCTGTCTTGCTTGCTTACTTTGTCTTGATTTATGTATCCATTTGTTCGTAGCCAAAATTACTGTATCTGCACCAGATTGGTGGAATAAATATTAACAAGTAGTATAAATGAGAAAATAAAATCAAATTAATGATGCAGTAAGTTTTAGGACCAGTTCAGTGATGAGTTTGATTTCGATTTCTAATAGCCATCAGAAAGCAAAGCTGCCTATGAGGGGAATTTAATATCCTGAAGTTCCTGATGGAAAGCCAATCAGTTGTTTTCATAGGTAAATAGTTCAATGAGACACAATTGAGTCAGCAAGACCTTCACATCTACATTAGCAGTAACTATGGTGTCTCTAGCTCCCATAACTGCAATACCCATAAAAGTCCTTCAGAAAAAATACCTTGATAACCCCGCACATACAGAATCTTATCTATAAACAAATGCCCTGATATTATGTGGACAGAATACAGTAGAATTTCTGCTGTGAAAGAGAGGTTTGATGAAAAGACCTGGTACCATGTACAACTTCTGCTCTAAAAATACAAGCTAGTTTTCTGCTTACTTGTGTGAAATAAAAATCCTACCAGTGTAGGATTTAATATTAATTAGTTTAGCTGGTCTGCTTCTCACACTGCTGATGTAAATGTGATACAAAGCCATCTTAGAAAATGAGATTTGTTCACAGATTTCAGGATGAAGATGACAACCTTTAGGCAGATGAGTTTGGGCAAACATTTCTTCTGTAGGGATACGGAGGGGGATGGAAAGGACCCTGTTAATTCTGGCAGTGCTTGAGATCCTGGGCTCGCGTGTGTGCTCCCCTCAGCCTCTTCACCTCCAGGCCTGGGGTTTGGGGACAGGGAGTGGACCTGAGCTCTCTCTTTTCCTCGATAGTATTTCACACCCCGCTGAGGTCCAGGTGTTGGAGCTCTCTGCTCCCTCCTGGCATTGCTGTCAATTCCAGGTGACTTCTTCTGCATAGTAAATGCTACGTGAGCCATCAATCCTGTGTCTGGCTGAGAGCCTGGGTAGTTCATTTGCCCAGTTCCTCGGCATGACTGGTCAGACAAGAGTGTCATGAGCACCTCTGCTGTCTTATTACATTATTTACTTCACTGAAGAATATTCATGCATTTTTTCCCCTGTGTTTTCATCTTTTTCTCATGCTCCCCATCTACTTGTGTGTTGAGAGATTGCATTTTTATGTGGAACAAAGTTCTCTGATTTTCCTGATACAAATTTTTTACTTAACCACAGCTTTAAAACAAATGCTTCAGAAAGAGCTGTTAAAACAAAGCCAGGTCCTCAGCATCTGCTTCCTTCTGGCACCCACTGCTTGGAGATGAAGGCTTTTATTTGCCCCATCCTTCCTTTCAGAGAACTCTCTGGTTTCAGGCATAACCATGCATATATGGCTCAATGGGTACAAATTTGGAGATTGGCTGAGATGGGAAACAAATAGAAATAATTTCTCAAGAGCTGGCATTGGAGGAGGAGAACAATGGAGCTGTGGTTTTGGTTCATTTTGTCCCTGTTAGTTTGGCACAGTGTAAAAGTATGGCTGACATGACCAGACACTTATGTCTCTGAAAGATGGGGGCCGAGTTCCTTTTCTACCCTCAGCCCCACTCCCCATTACACATTTTTGTCTCTTCAGGCTCCCCAAATTTCCAGCAGAAGCTTCCTCTTCTGGTGTTCCCCTTCTTTCTCTTGCTAATAAACCCACATTTGTTGTTAGTTATATTTGCCTCTCTAGCAGAGCACTTGTGCTCATTTGTTTGTCATTTTGGAGACTTTCAGGAAGGAGATCCTCAGCAGCTTGGCTGGTGCATGGAAAGCCACGAAGCATTTCCCATAGGATTTGAAACTCATGCTTTGTTTTCTATATGTTTTATAGGAAACTTTAATAGGAAGAAAAAAAATGTTTGAAGATTTGACAAAGTTCTTCCTCTGTTGCTTTTATTCACCAAGTAAACTATATTTTCATCCTCTAGGGTTGCATGTCCATTTAACTTACCCTGACATCCAGACTAAAACGTAGGGATCACGATCTGTCTGATCATTTTGCATAGTTTCAGTGATGTGTAAATTACTATTAATTTATGAGTGTACATCTTTGGTCATGGCTGAAAACAGACAAAAAGCTGATGATTTCTGCTTTATCCTGCCAAGACATAGGCTGCTGTCCACCATCCTACACTGCACCGAAGCATATATCAGCAAGGCTGAAAAAAGCAGAATTGATTTGAATGAATCCCTAAGTGATTGATAATTTTAACATGCTTTGCTGATGATTTCGAATTTGGATTGGAAAAATGCATCTACTTTAAATGATAGGTAGTTGCTACTACTGCGCTTTTAAAATCTGTTCTCTTAACGTAAATTGGTGCGAAAATAAGAAAGTATTATTGGCGAATATACAATTAAAAATACTATAATGCTTTAAAATATTTTTAAATATCTTTAAAATATTAAAAAATATTTAAAAAGATATATTAAAGTATAAAATGGTGCTATTTAAAGAGACAAAAAGAATAAAGTTGTAGTTTAGTAGGAGATTCTACTGTGTCCTTTTGCTAAGAGACATCGTTAGTGGGAGATGTATTGAGTTTTCGAAAACTGAGTTTAAAATAGGTTTCCAACTGTTTGGCCATTATCATCTTTTGTCCTGTTCCCTTGCTGGTTGCTTTAACCTACTGTTCTTCTGAACTTCTCTCTCCTGGTGGTGGTGGCTCAAGAACTCGTAACATAACGGGAAATTGATTGCCTGTATGAATTGCTGCAACTTATTATGTACCAAATGAAGTGAAAAAACAACCATAACACCCTCTGAATAAATGTAAAGGGAAGCAAATTTTTCTTCATCTTATTCAAAGGCAATAATTTTAAATATCTCAAGCAGCAGTAGATATGAAGCCTCTATAAAACTGTGAATTTTGAATAACTTCAAAATGATACTAAATTCATAGGTAAAGCAGAATGTTCAAGTCTTGTAAAGATAAGATAAATGTAACTATTAAAAGCAGTACAGTAGTAAATTAAAGAAATTTAATGGATTAAATAGAAAGAAAGAAAGAAGAGAGAAGCAAAAATTTAGGAATAGGACAAACACAAAGCCTTGTTTCCTGTTAAACGAAAGTTGTAATTTACACTTTTTTTTTTAGTTGTAAAAACTGCTAAAATAATGCTGGTTTGTACAGTAGACATTGCCAGTTTTCAGACATAAGCCAAGCTGCCAGGTCCTGGCTGTCTCTGTGCCCAAGGAAAGCCTCAGCCAGCAGGAGGCTTGGGGCCAAACACGTTTATTCACAGCTTGGCTGCCGAGGCTGAGCCTCATGTGCTCTGTGTCCTGTTTGCAAAGCATCCAGGGGACACACTTGGTTGTTTATTGCAGCTCAAACAACCTGGTAGCAGCTCCTGTAGTAACTTTACTCACTTCCAGACTCCTCCACATAGAGCTGCCCAGGGTTGTAGGGACACTTGAGGTGCAGAGTTGCCATTGAAATGTGCTTTGTCCTTTCAGCTGCTTTCTCCTTTTCCTGGTTTCACAGAGTACAACTTAGAAGAATGTAAAGGGTGCAGTACAATGATGATCAGGTTTAGTTTCTTTTACTGTGTGAATGAAGGACATCAAAACCAAAATCAGACGTGTGATTTTAGCTGTTCTCAGATCTCTGTCTCATAAGCACATATCCTTGTTTGTGTTTTTAGACAGCTGAAGTGGCGCTGGCCAATTTGAAGAATAAATACGAAAATGAAAAAGCAATGGTGACTGAGACCATGACCAAACTACGGAATGAACTAAAGGCTTTGAAGGAAGATGCAGCAACCTTCTCATCCTTGAGAGCAATGTTTGCAANTTCTTCATCTTATTCAAAGGCAATAATTTTAAATGTCTCAAGCAGCAGTAGATATAAAGCCTCTATAAAACCGTGAATTTTGAATAACTTCAAAATGATACTAAATTCATAGGTAAAGCAGAATGTTCAAGTCTTGTAAAGATAAGACGAATGTAACTATTAAAAGCAGTACAGTAGTAAATTAAAGAAATTTAATGGATTAAATAGAAAGAAAGAAGAGAGAAGTAAATATTTAGGAATAGGACAAACACAAAGCCTTGTTTCCTGTTAAACGAAAACTGTAATTTACACTTCGTTTTTTTAGTTGTAAAAACTGCTAAAATAATGCTGGTTTGTACAGTAGACATTGCCAGTTTTCAGACATAAGCCAAGCTGCCAGGTCCTGGCTGTCTCTGTGCCCAAGGAAAGCCTCAGCCAGCAGGAGGCTTGGGGCCAAACACGTTTATTCACAGCTTGGCTGCCGAGGCTGAGCCTCATGTGCTCTGTGTCCTGTTTGCAAAGCATCCAGGGGACACACTTGGTTGTTTATTGCAGCTCAAACAACCTGGTAGCAGCTCCTGTAGTAACTTTACTCACTTCCAGACTCCTCCACATAGAGCTGCCCAGGGTTGTAGGGACACTTGAGGTGCAGAGTTGCCATTGAAATGTGCTTTGTCCTTTCAGCTGCTTTCTCCTTTTCCTGGTTTCACAGAGTACAACTTAGAAGAATGTAAAGGGTGCAGTACAATGATGATCAGGTTTAGTTTCTTTTACTGTGTGAATGAAGGACATCAAAACCAAAATCAGACGTGTGATTTTAGCTGTTCTCAGATCTCTGTCTCATAAGCACATATCCTTGTTTGTGTTTTTAGACAGCTGAAGTGGCGCTGGCCAATTTGAAGAATAAATACGAAAATGAAAAAGCAATGGTGACTGAGACCATGACCAAACTACGGAATGAACTAAAGGCTTTGAAGGAAGATGCAGCAACCTTCTCATCCTTGAGAGCAATGTTTGCAACCAGGTAAGGGAAACGGCGTCACCGTCTGGCTCAGCACTGTGAACATGTGTGTGCTAAGTGAGAACACACTGAGCTGTGTATGTTGCGTGCTTAGGAGGATAGAGAAATTATTTTCTGCCTAGTCAGGGTTTTGCTGGATGAAGGTGAATGAGTCCTAGAATGCACACTGTGCAGAACTTGCAAGCTTTTAAATGCTGCTGAGATGCATGTCTTGGAAAATAAAGCTGAAGAATAGCAATGTCAATACAACCTTGAGTAAAGTGTTATAAATGACAATATATGCCTCCAGCATATTTGCATTTATAGGGTTTTTTTAAAGTGAAAATCAAGTAGTGGATTTATGTGGCTGATTTTCCCATTCAGAAGTACGCAGTGATTCTGTCATATAAAGCTATTGTATGGTTAATGACGATCTTCAGAATCCCATGTTTTCATTACAATGAGATTTATTACTTACCAGTAGTAAAATCTATTTCATTAACCAGCCTATGCTGTTATCCAGTGCCAATAATTGTACGGCCACTGTAATTTCCCACTCCAGCATAAATTCTTATTTTCTCCCACTGTGATGTTCAATTTGTTATCTTCTCCTTCACAGGATAAATGCTTCACTTACGTTTTGTAACATAGTTCCTCCTGGCAGGACAGCAATTAATCAACTTTCATATCTCCTTCTCCCACATCTTCTTCAGAAGAGCTTTTGGTTTTACCCAGAACCACAGAATCAACTAGGTTGAAAAATACGTCTGAGATCGTGTCCAACCTATGACCCAACGCCACCTTGTCACCCAGATCATGTCACTGAGTGCCATGTTCAGGCTTTCCTTAAACGCCCCCAGGGATGGTGACTCCACCACCTCCCTGGGCAGTTCACTCCAATGTCTAATAGCCCTTTCTGTGAAGAAATTCTTCATAGTGACCACCTAGACCTCCCCTGGCACAGCTTAAGACTGTGTCTTTTCATCTTAGCTGCTTTTTAAAAGGTTACCTAAAAATATTATTTTAAAGATCCAGCATTTTCATCAATAAATTCTTATTTTGCAAATAAGACTTTTTTTCCCCCTTATGGTCAAACACAGTACAGATTTCTTGTTTGTGCTTTAGTCCATAAATGATAAGACATCTTCGTGCCTCGAACATCTCTTCAGTGCTCCCTGCAGTGCCATCTTGCCACTTCCAGCCTTCTAAGGTGCTTTTTTGCTCAGTGACAGTGTCAGCAGCAGCTGGGAGAAGTGGGAAGGAAGGAGAAAAGGGGGATTTATATGCTGTGACATTGGTGCTGTGTACAAATTCATCATAGGTCCATCGTCAGAAGAGTGCGTGTAGCGACATAATGGAAACGAAGACCCAGCTCAGCAGGTGGTGTGAACCAAGGTAGCCTGATTGATTTCATTGGCATCTAAAGATTATCTTCCAGAAAGGAGAGCTCTCTGTGTGTGTGTGTGTGTTGGAAAAGTATGTGTTGACCTTTCCTTGCAAGCTCCTGGCTCTAGGGGACACAGGAATGTACTAACTCTGTAAGGCCCTGTGGAAGGCGAGTAACTCCGGAGCAGAGGAGTGGCATCGTGAGCATAACGCAAACAAGGGTCTTGCATGGGCCAAAAATCATCAACATATGAGGTAAAGGTAGTTTGCAAAGATTTAGAAGTTAATTAAAGGGAATGTTAGATTGTTGGTGTACTGAATGCCCCTTACCCAATTTGGGCATCCTGAGTGCAGACTTCAAGGCATGTCCTAAAGCTGATGGGAGGCAGCAGCATCACCCCATGAGAATTAGGCTTCACTGATGCCACTCATCCAGGTACCTTTTCTAGATCCCTTGTGCATAGGACACAAAGAAGCTTCTGTTTCTCTTCTATGAACTATAAAGGGAGTCTATGACTTGCTGAGTTACACATTTTTAGTTTAAAAATTTCTAATGTTAGTAGAGATAAACTCCACCCAAAGAATTTACTGCTGTTGGTAAACTCCATGTATTAGTGATTAAACACTGAATGTATGGCCTATGGAATGTATCCCTGCCCTTGAGGTCCTAAGTTTTGCCCAGTATTTTCTGAGCACAGCTATAAAAAATTATTCACTACAAGGTCTTCCACATCATTATGCTTCTATAGATTTTTCTGGTGTAAAATATTCATTTTTCTTCCTGAGCATGGAGTTTAATGGCCTTTATAATTAAATCAATCTTCCTAAATGGTCAAATCATTGACTCATTCCAAGTAATCCATTTGGAAGAGCATTTGTTTAAATGACAGAGAGTTGATATACTCTACAAGTCCATTGAAGAAGAGAAATCTGTTTGAAAATACAAGGCTGTAAGATTTTTGTGCAGTAATGTTAGATGCAGTAGCAACCTGCAGCATAAAAAAGCAATTGTTTAGTCTTTAGTTGAATAAAAACGTGGTTTCCATGGTTATAGTGCATCACATGGTACTTACTACTGAATTTGTACCATAGGGAGATCATCCTTCTGATGATAGGATTGTATTATAGAGCTGAAAATGGTTGCTTATACTGTTTGATAGAACAACATCCTTTCTCTTTCCATAAAGCATCATTTTGGTCCCCAAATGGATGTTCATCTGGTGCTGAACTGTATGGTTCCTTCCTCAAATACACTAGATAAAGGTCATAGCACACGTCATAGGGAGGGCACAGCACATCTGTTCCTGTTCTGAACAGCAAAGTTGACACTTTCCTCCAAAGCTCCCCTGTGCAGAAAGCAGGAGCTTTCCTTCTTCTATGTTTTGCCTGACACTTGTTCATCCTTTACTGCTTAAGTTCTTTTTTCAGTTCTTCTTTGTCTCAAAAGTCTTTCTGTCCTGCTTGTCCTGCTTTTGTCCTTTTTCCTTCTGGAGCAGGTTATTTCCCCGAACCAAAAATCTCGGAGATTCTGATCTCTACAGCTTCCTCCTTCCCTTTTCATTAGCCTTGTGATCCCTTTCTGAGGTTTATGTGCTTCAGATCTGTCAAGAGTATTTCCCAGGACACGTCTCTTAGAAAAAGAAAGCAACAGCGTGTAAAATCTCTTTTGTGGGATTCAAGGGTTTGGCAAAGCAGAGCTGAAGTTCCTGCTTGATGCCAGGGCCACGTGCCACCTTTAACCTGCTTATTTTGTCATGGGCTGCTTCTGGTATTCCCAGAGAAAATGGGGAATTCCCAGAGAAGCCTTTCCCGCCCCTCCTGTTGTTTCCCCTCACTAACCCTGAGTTGCTGACCCAGGGTGAGGGCTGTGGGAGTGTGAAGCAGTGAGCAGCACTCACCCAGAGGAACAATAAATAAAAAATTATTTAAAACATTCGTCTTTCAGTCTAGAGTAGGTGTTGCCCTGTGAGAGGAAGTCCTGCACTGAAGGAGAGAAGGAGCTGCTTTTAAACAGGATCCTAAAGGGATTCAGGAAGCTAACTTCACTGAGTCCCTACACTGCTTGCTTTCCCAGCCTAAAGAGAGATAGTTAACAGGAGAGAGCAGGAAATATTGCTTGTGATATTGCCATAGTCCTGACACTGCATGCATGGATTTTATTCTTCATCCATCAAAATATTTTCTTAAGATTAATTTTTAAAGAAAAATGTGTGCTGAAGAGATGGAGTAGGCAGATTGGACAGGAGCTGAGAAAACATTTGTGAACAGAAGAGAATTATGATTGTATGGTTAGAGCAGGGACCTGTCACTGTCAGTGTCACTGGGTTTTAGCTCAAGCTCTGCTATGATTTATGTTACCTAAATTACACATAAGCCTGATTTGGTACTTGGTTTACATTCCTAGATGAGAGGGATAGATGGAACCAGAAATCCCTTAAAATCCTATATAAGCTTCTTCGATCAGTTCATACAAAATAAGTGGGCTTATGTGTCTGTCTGCTTCCTTTCTGAGATGAAAGAAATGAAAAATAGGTGAAACCTTGACTTTTGCTCTGACTACAAGTAGACCAGCAGACAGCAAGGAAAAAATGCTGTTTATTTAATAGCCACTTGCAGCTTACAACCTGTCCTGGGGCAAGAGGGAAATTGGGAAAGAGTGCTGACTCAGGAGGACAGAACCTAACTTTTGGTATCACTATTTGAGCCCTTCTGAAATACCTGTTCAGAGCCCTGGAGTATCTTGGAGCCCCGCAGTGGTCTCTGCCATGCCAGAAGTTGTCTTCTCAGGAGCTCTTTACCTTTTTCTTTTAGGACCTCCTTAACATTTTTCTTCCTCCTGTGAGACTTGATGAATGTTTATCAAACGTGTGGGCGAAAAGCCATATAGATGTGTGCAACGCTTTTTTCTTTTGTAATTGGAAGCACTTCTCCTTTTATCCCACACTTACACATAGCTGGGAATATTTAATGAAAATGTTATGGCTGCAGGCAGTAGCCACCTCCCACTGCATGGAATAACCTTCACTGCAGCAAAATTCCAGGAGATCTGAGGCTGTTAATTCAGCAGTTTCTAAAGTTAATTAAGGCCTTTGCTTGGGTGATTTAAGTT
The DNA here is from genome assembly GCA_013397175.1 of Platysteira castanea. Taxonomy (NCBI): domain Eukaryota; kingdom Metazoa; phylum Chordata; class Aves; order Passeriformes; genus Platysteira; species Platysteira castanea. The sequence continues at coordinate 98,826 of VYXC01008043.1, forward strand.
TAACCTTTCTGAACACTGTTTCTCAAAAAACAAAACAAAACAAACCCACAAAAAACAAAAAAAACAACTTGAGCAGCAAAACCCAGAGACAATGGACCATGTGTCTGTGAAAAATAATTAGAAACTTCAAGTCATGGTGGAGATCAGATGACTGGAACTACCCAAACAGTGCAGTGAACTACCAGAAACGTGGCCTTGCTCTTACTGGGACACTTCTAGGAAGGACATGTAATTAATCAAAAGAGCTGGAAAATGTATTCACGAGATTGGTGGTTTTGTCTCAAGTATGAGACCAGCTAACAGCATCTAATATATGCAGATTTCTCAAGCCAGCTTGATATAGTTCACAGCAGGTTTGTCTAAGACTGCTTTAGCAATATCCACCTTCATGGCACTTGTTTCTTAACTGTTCAGTTGGGCTGTGTTACGAATCAGATGCACAAATACCAAGAACATCTTCTAAGGCCTGAACTAAATCAGTCTTTTTCCAAAACCAAAACTGATTTATTGGCATATTAGAGGAAGGCAATTCATTCTTCTAGTGGCAATGTGCCGCAGGTGTTGCTGCAGGTGTTACTTTTTAAAATTTTCAACAGAAAACATATCTGGAAACAAAAAAGAGTCTCCTGGACAAAGAGGAAAGCAGGAGAGAATAAGAGACATGAATACAAGATCCATCTGGTTACTCAAATGAGTCTTTAAAACTCTGATAACACAGACATTAAAGTAGATGATTTTGAAATAGGAATTACTGTGATATTCAGAATACTGATTTCATGTCTCTGTCAAGGAAACTGACTTAAGCATCAACAGACATCTCATGGCTTGGAGCAGAAATAGGTGTGCAAGTTGGCTTTAAGCCAACTGGCATTTCAGAAATATCTCTTTTCCTCAAGGCCCGAATAGCAGCAATCATGCTTATTAAGGTCCTGTAGAAGAAAGATAATGCTGAAACTGTAGATGAAGCTGTATCTGACATAATTAATAGTTTTGCTGGCAGTGCTTGAATTGTTCAAAAGCGGAGTGCAATATATATGTAAGTATTTGTGAGTGAAGAATAACTAGCTACACACTTTCAAGTATACTTTGTTTCTGTTTCCCAAGGGGAAGATTAAAGTTTCGCAGAAATCAATTTCATCCCTTAGTTTGTAATAATTCAAAGGTTTATTGCATCACACATTTTGATAAGGAAGACTAAAATAATTTTCTATGCTTGCTTTCTGTAAGTGATACTGATAAAGTTACATCCTCATCCATCACACAATTGCAATTACACAGCAAAGCTACTTAGATTCACCCAGATCTTGTGAGAAGGAGATCTGGTGAAAGCTGCCTCATTCTACATGAAAAATCCTTGGATATTGCCACAAATGTCTGATGGTCAGGCAGTACTGCTGTCTGTGAATCATCTCACTGCTGGGATACATTTATTTTTATTGCTCTTGGTTCTTACTGATTAGATGGCCTATTGCTATCAAATTGAAGCTATTTCACTTCAAAAAGTGTTTTAAGACAATTTTGAAATGTCTTGGTTTTCCTGTTAACTTTAGGAATTATTGCTAAAAGCAGAAATAAACTGAATTTGGTCTTAAATATAATAAAATCATAAAAAAGGTGGTTTTAGTTTTCAGAGATCTAAAGCAAATTAAAAGATAATTTTTCATGTGGGTAAAAGAGGCTGAGGATTAAAAAGAAGTAGGTGACCATTGCAATGAACGCACCTCCAAGAGATTCAACAGTAAATGTGAAATAACTTCCAGGTGTGGGGTTTCCTGAATAGTATCCTTTCAATCAATTGTAAATAATGGTAATCATGGTAATAAGTGGTTAACAATGGTGAATAACTGAGGGTTTCTCATTTCACAAAATCTCGTGTGTCATGTGTTCAAACTACCCGCAGTCTACTGTAATACTTTCTTGAAGTGGATACTACTGCCTGTTGAAAGTAGTATTTTCTAATTGGTAGACATTACTAGTAGAAGCAGCACCCAAAATTATTATTTGTGGTCTAAACTGGAAATAATTCCATGCCCCCCCCTCCAGTTGCTTGTTAGCTGCATCAGAGACATGTTACTTAGTCATAGACTATGTTAATATAGGCACAGGTTGTCTTGCTGAATGAGAAATGTTGACATTCAGATCCAAGTCCAAATTATTCAAAGTGGGAACAGAAGAATTCAGGCTGCCTGCTTCCAGGATTAGGGTCAGCAAAAGCTGGGATCTGAATCCAGCTCTGTAACTGAAGCCCAGGGATGTGCTCACTGGTAGAGTTGGTTCTTGGGCCGTTTTCACAGATTTCTGCCCTGTTTTTCCACAGGTGTGATGAGTACGTCACACAGCTGGATGAGATGCAGAGGCAGCTGGCGGCTGCGGAGGATGAGAAGAAGACCCTGAACTCTCTGCTGCGCATGGCTATCCAGCAAAAACTTGCCCTGACCCAGCGACTGGAGGATTTAGAGTTCGACCATGAGCAATCCCGACGCAGCAAAGGCAAGCTGGGAAAGAGCAAGATCGGCAGCCCTAAAGTAAGTGAGGAGGCATCAGCCACCGTGCCAAGCATAGACACTTTCCTCCTGCATAGTCAGGGCCCACAGCAACCAAACTTACTGGTCAGCAGTGGCACTCAGAGGAAAAGGTATGCATGCAGTGATCTTTACAGTACAGTGCAGTAGCCAGACTTGCATTAAAGTCGTTCATTGAATTATAAACATAATGATTCCTTTTTTTTACTTTTATTTTTTCTTTCCGTACTTTGACTGGGGAGAAGGAGGCGGGGAGGATATGAGTATGAAATTCAAAGCCTGGCAACATGTGGTTCTGATCCACCTACTCACTGTTATTTCCTCCTTCTGAATGCAGTGTTTTGAACTAAATTCTGTCAGTGTCTCGGTGCATCTTGTATGTCTTTAATATTAAGTGTGAATGTATTTTCTTTAACAAGCTTTCTTTAAGTTTTCCCTACCGTTTTCCATAATGAGCATCTGAAATAATAAAAGGATTGTGCTCCATGAGCATTTCAGTGCTTAACATGAAAGAAACTGCATTTCTTTGTTAAGCTCTGGTGCTCACTTGTTCTTTATCAGTGTGAAAAGAATATGGATGTGTTCACTCAGATCAATTTTTCTACATGGGAGCAAGAAACCTTTTGAAGGGGGATGGCTGCCATTCGTAACCTAATGCAAATATTTTGCTGTTCAAGCAGTGAGTTCTTGTCTTTTGCCTGCCCCTGCAAAAACACCATAGGTGTGGGCATCTCCATGGTTTTGAAGATGAAGAGGACTCTGTTAGAGAAGTCCTAGATAATCATCCCCTTTTCTTGTATGGTCCAATCACAATTCAAAACCAAGAGAACCTTCAGGGAGCCTTGTTCATGTTGACTCGAGGATGCTGAGATACAACCCAACCTCATCTCCTCCTTCCCTAAGTGGATTAAGGATTTGCAGTGCAGGCAAGGTGTCCTGCTCTGGAAATGACATGGGGAGTCAACGGTAGTTGATTTTTACCTGTTAAGCAAGTTAAGATGATACTGTCATTCATGAGGCTTTTAAAGGTAATTAAAGTAAAACTCTTTTGTTTCCATATGTATTTTTCTTGGATCTCCTGCAAGACTATTCTCACCTTCCCTTTGTGATCAGAGCCATCCCAGGACTTCAGGGACCTACCTCCAGAAATTATTAAGAGCCCCCCCTCATCCCGCCTCCACAGAATCATATCTTCTGAGGGGCCCCCCTTCCATGAGTGAATTCATCCATGGGCACCGTCTCAGCAAGGAAAAAAGGTTAACCGTGGCCATACCAGGTAAACATTTTTTCCTTGGGTGCATGTGGTGCTGAGTGGTTAGCAGAGCAGAGCAGGGGACCCTCCCAGCACTGCAGATGCAATTTAATTTGGGCACTTTCTTGAAAAGCAAAATGTCTCCTCCTGTGTCACGTGTGGCAGGAGATGACATTCTGCCAGCAGCGGCCCAAACTGGTTTCAGATGCAGTGTGGAAAGTCCTGATGCGGTACATGTGGGTGCAGTCCCACTGCCATCCACAGAGGCTGCACTCCTGTGCCTGGGTGGAGCTTAGTCTGGTGGTGGCGTTGGTAGTCCCCCTGGAAGACACAAATCCCATGGGACAGAGGAGTCAGATGTGTGAGGACCAGTGAGGGACCAGCTGGCGGTGTGCAGTAGCCTCTGCAGCACCTGTCTTCTCACCCTGGAGCATTCGGTCAGGTTTTTCCAAAGGGTGATGTTCAACTCACAGAAGGCTTAGTTTATACAAATAGAGTCATGAGGTTTATCTGTGCAGGAAGCTTTTGCTCTTAATTTCCTGCCAAAATGTAGTATCTGCTTCGAAGGAGGCGTAGAAAGGAAATGCAAACTGGAATGCCATTTCAAAGGTGTGATAGCTTTCTTCTCATGAGAGGCCAGCTAATAATTTCTTATCTTCTGCACCTGAGCAGAATCTTTAGCCTTTAACTGTGCACAGTCTTGTCTGGTGGTAATTTTGTTCATTCTTTGTTTTGAAATATGTTATGCACAAAAAGCATAAGTAGAAAATAGGAAGGGTAAAACCCGTAAAAGTAGTTTCTGCTCAAGTAAGTTTATTCTGGGAAGCTGAGCAGTACCCTGTAGTAGGTTGTATTTCTCACCTAGTGCCATCAGTGTCAGAGATGCCTTTAAGTTGTGCCATGCAAGTAACACCCACTCAGAGGACAAGTGTAAAACTGCAGAGAGTCTAAACAAGACATTTTCCTAGGGTGTGTTGCAGTAAATAAATCAAAGAGCTGTCTCCTGAGGAGAAAAACATGGGAGTGGGGGGAAAGAAGCATCTGATAGCTCATGGAACATCACAGATGTGTGGACCACAGATTGAGAAACACTGACACAGTCTTTTTGTCCAGTAACAGAGACGCAAGGATGAAGCAGCCTGAAAGGTAGAATTGTCCAGAAAATTATGTTTGTCCGGAGTCTTACCTGTCACTTTAGGTACATCTCTACATATTTGGAGTATAAGGGTCTTGAGACAGGGTCACTGATTTATGTTGTGGTTGTCCTTATGAATCTACAACAATCTCAGCTTTCTGAATGCATTTGTCAGAATTTTATACCATCAGGTACAGGCTGTAGTCTCAGCCTATAAGACTGACAGGTCCAAACCTGAGATTTTTCTGAGCACTCAGATTCCAGTGTTGGCAGGACCAGATTAGAACCAGGTTGAGGATTAAGCAGGGAATTATTCATCATTGTTTTTACCAGTTTCTGGAAGATTTCTTACTGTTGTTAACAGATGAAAGGAATGATGCACCAAGTAGGATTTCTTTGCCATCTGTCTAATTATCTGTTCCCTGAAAGTAAGGAACAGTGAAGAATGTTATTCTGCTGTTTTATTGAGATTGTTTAAAAGCCTTGTCTCACAAAGAGCTTCTGTTCTCAGATGATTTGTGCAGTCAAGCAAAGCAGCAAGAGATGTAGCAACCCACACCTGCATCAGAGAGGGTGGAAAAAAGCAGCATCCGAAGTCAAACAGTATGGAACAAAGTGTAGCTTGGCTTGAGGCTAAGGCCCCAGGAGTGGAGTAAGAATGAATCAAACCTGCATTAAATGGAAACACGTTTTTGTGTTAGTTTTTCTTTTTTTCTTTTAAATTTGTGAACTATTTCCTTCACAAGAATTTTTCACCCATGGGATGTGGGAGCTTCCCTGTCCTTTCGTTAGTTCCCAGGGATGTGGGGACTGGGAGGCTGTAACTGGGAATGTGTTTGATGGAGACCAAGAGCCAAAGTAGCTGAAGTTGGGGTCAGGAGAAACAGGGCAGGTCCCCCTGCCCCGTGAGCCCCGTGCAATAGCAAGCTCTTCCTGTGTTTCTATGCACCTTCTTCTGCACTTGGTGCTTGGCAGGAGAGGCTGCCTTGGCTTTGACTGCTGCTGGATACCTGGAGAGGGAAAGCTGGACTGCTTTTGGCAGCCTTGCTCAGAGGAACACCCGCTGAAGTGAAGACCTCTCGAACAAGAGATTGTCATGTCCTCCTCGATTTCCATTTGAATGCCCTCAGCTCTAGATCAGCGTGCAGGTACCTCTGACATGAAGCTGTGACAGCACAACTTGATCTGGGCTTTCTAATTGAACTAATAGCTCTTAACTGCCCGCAGGGGCTAAAAATACCACATGGTGCTTTTCCAAAGCATCATGTTCCATTTCTCCTAGGTAATGGCATGCATTTAGCTTTGTTGTGTGTTTCTTCTTTGCTTCTGTTCTGCTGACATGTATTTTTACACTTTCAAGTCTTTATTCTTCTGATGGACAGAAGCAGCCAGTATGTGCCCAGCACAATTCCAGCCCACCTTTGGATGTGTTTGTGTTTGTTTTCCTAACTACATGAAAAGGTTGGGGCACACAGAAAGCCTAGTGCTGGGTTTGACAGTGTGTAACACTGAAAAATGACCTTTCCTCTGCAGCTGTATTCAAACTCCTTGAGTATGAAGTCAGTAGGTGCCTGACCTATACCGCATATATATCAATATACCACACTCCCAAATATGAAATACGGTTCTCTCAACCTCTTCAAGGAAAAAACAAGACTAAAAAGGTCTCCTGTAGTATCTGCCTTGACAGCACTCTTTTCTCTGTCTGGTACTTTAGCATGGCAATTCCAAAAGTTGAATATCAAGTTCTGCTATTTTAGCTTAAAATTAAATCAAGATCTTTGTGTAGAAGATGTACCTGAAGTAAGAGGTTTCCCAACAGGTTATGAGAAGGACAATAATCAATGGCTGCAGTGTTCTCACTTAGAGTCAACAACAAAAACACCTGAGAATTTCCTTTGTTGGAGTATCCTCCAAACAATGGGGTAGATGCTTCTTTCCCCTATTGTTTTTGCTTGGTATTTAAAATCCCACCCAGGAAAACACTGTAAAAAGTAAAATATTTCATATTTTGAAGGAGTACGGATCATAAGATCATAATGAGCAATCTTTTCCTTTTAGAGAAATCTGTATGATCATATCTATTTTATTTTATTACAACAGAAAAAAGGAAAGTAGCAGCCTTAAAATCTGACACATTTCTCTCAAATTCCAAGCCCAGCTGAGGTCAGATGTTTGGTTGACCCAAGCCAGCCTGGCCCTATGGATTTCAACAGGACTATACTAGTTTGCTTGAATCCAAAATTTGTATTTTTGTGGGGTTTAGATTTCATTGTTGCAAACCATTTCATTAAATGGCTTTTCTGAAAACTTGTAAAAAAAAAACAGACCTGGAAAATTAGGTAATTTTGTAGGATTGCTCATTTCTGAAAGCACATTAAACCTGAAAGCACGCTTGCTTTTCAGCTGTCTTTCAAGGGTGATTTACAGCCTGGCATTTAGTTCCCACAAGAAGAGACTGATGTGGAATATAAAGACAGCACAAAGAATGCCACATAATAGTATAGCAACTGCTCAGGCACTAAGCTCACCACCTACCATATGTAATTAAGAGTATGTAATAGGTACTCTTACTAAAAACATAATCCAAGATTAATTTCTGATGTAGCTCTATACTTACGGGCAGATCAAATATGAATCACAGTATCATACAAATAACTAGCACTTGTTTGTTGATTTGCATTCTTACCATAAAATTTAATTTATAAAAGCTCTCTCCCAAAGGAAATTCCTGTAGTGTCACCAAGAACTAACTTACAGCATCTATAGGTGGAAAATATTTTTTAAAGCTAACAAGGAAAATAAAAATAAAAAAATCTCCATGACCCAAATGTTGAGGTCCTAGGAAGCCTTATAATTAAATCTTTAAGCTGGAACTCCAGGGAAATTGCTTAAGAGTTGTCTTTGCTACTTGCCTTTACACTGAGAGTGGTTTAAAATGTGAAGAATAGGTAAGAAACCTGGGAATGCATTGATCTGTTTGATGTAGCACAAATACCATTTAACACAACAAGGAGCAGAAGGTCTTGTGAGTAGGGTGGCTCTTAGTGTTGCAGGGTATTAAGGGCTTTTGGTAGTCCATGTGAGGTGTTGAGTAACCCCTCTTGGCTCAAGGCATGAAGAATACACTCTCATGCTATTTTAAAATTTTTTCTTTCTGGATTTTGAGCTTTTTTAAAGTTCAGTGTTTTAGATGTGACTTGAGAAATATTCTATAAAAGGTTATTCTGTGTGTAACCAGAAGCTCGTGTGCCTTCTGTATTTTTCTTTAAATAACCTTTAAGTAGAACTCGGCATGTGGGGCAAGATTGTTGGTTTGGGCTTCTCCTTCTTTCTGCTTCATCTTGTTTAGGTAGTGTGACGTATGGGAAATCATCTTCAAAAGGTGTGTTGTGAGTAGAAGCTGCCTTACCCTCCCCTTTGGGATGCAGGGGTTGGGAAAATGAGCAGAGATCTTCAGGCTGACACCACTCTGCACAGAGGAGGCTGTCTGGAGAGGTGTGCCTGTGTAAAGGTCAGGGAAATACATTTTGGATAGCAGGTTTGTGTCTGCTGTCTTTGTGTGATGAAAAGGGTTTATGTTCAAGGTCTTTAGCTGTGCACGTTTTTTGTTTGCATAGGAATATTTTGCCAAAAACAGTTTCAGCTTTGCTTTTGAGCTGAAGTACCAGTGTCAGAAAGCTGCTCACAAATTCCTAAGCCTTGCTGCTATAGGCATTACTTCAATATCTCAACTTTGCTTTTTTATGCACTTCTCAATTTTGAAACAGCAGGACTGTTAGAAATCTGAACACAGAAAGCACAGCTTCTTTTAAAAATGGTTGTGGAAGAAGTCCTCTGAGGAGCACTATCAGCTTAGAAATGAATTTTGCCAGAAGGGTGCTTTGTAGATGTTTGTGATTGCTCAGGTCACACAGTGAAATGTTTTAAATATTTCTTACTTCTCCTTTGTGAATAAATTTTATAGATTGATGAAGAGGAAAATCAGCATGACTAGGATCTAGATACCTCTTTCTGTGCTGATTTTAAGTTAGATAATTTTATACTGAGTTCTGAACAACGTGGATTTTTCTGTACATTAAGTGAACCAGTTTATTCTTGAAAAGCAGGACAGGTGGTTAACCAAGCCACCACTAATTTATATAAGATACGCAGCCATATAATATTTAGCTAGTCAGGCTAGTCTGCTCTGAATTGTTCTTTCAGGAAAGTTTGATTTGCTTCATCCAAGCAATCCAAAGCATGGAAGTTCTTCAGAACCATTATTTTTAAAAAAACCCCACAACTTTATTCTGGCAACACAAATTTAGTCTGAGTACAAATTGCCCTTTACTTCATTAGAGATCCATGGATGATTTTCTGAGAAGGCATGTTGTATATTTATCTACTGAGAATGTACCTGTGTTGATGATGATCCTGTGCCTGCCAGATGTCTCAGCTTGTGCAATCAGACAGGCTACTGGCTACTGTAAGACTCATGCAATATTGGTCTAATCTGTCTCTGCTCTTCATGAAAAATAGATTTTATATGTTTTTACTAGGTTTTTAAAAAAATAATGTGTAAGGTTTTCTTTTAAACCTGAATAGGATGCTCTTCACAAAAAGGATAATTCAGTCATTATTTACTTATTATCTGTGTTCTCTTTTTTTGTTCTGCATAGTCCTATTTTCTGTGGGTTCTGTAAACATGCCATGTTTGTGTCTATGTGTGTCCACTGTCTGATGAGCAGTATCAGGGCATATATACAGATCCATGTATATATCTTCCTGCTCTCAGGGCCATGTTCTGCATCTGATATGCTCATTTAGCTCAGCTTGATGAGCACTGCATATTTATGCCATTTCAAGCATGGTGTGTTGTCCTTGTGGAGGCCGTTTTGAATTTGAAGAACAGTGTCCTTGCCAAGGACATTGGTTGGCTGTAACTGATGAAGAGGTCAGCTGGCTAAATGTACTTTTACCTCTTGGTGCCACTGTGAACAGGACCTTCTCACTCTGTGCTTTTCCTCTCTTGCATTTAGCTTTCCAGTTCCCACTGATGCGACCAAACGCATACATTTCATGCTGATCAATATAATTTAGCTACTTCAATTTGATTTAGCTATTATAGCATGAATTCACTGCAGTTCTACAAGTTTAATTTATTTTTTATTCATGTTTTTTGACTATATAAAGAAAATAATCCTGAAATAAAATCTGTTTTTAGTAGAAGCCCTAATTTGATTGATAAAACATTAAAAAAAAAAAAAGATTGAAAAGATTGCAGTGAAATCCATGCCTTACTGCTGTATATTTTCATTAAAAGGTTATTGATATTTTTCTCTCTGTATCTAAGACGTGACATCATTGCTGGATGGGATGGTTTACATTAGCATCATTTGTTGAAGTTCTCCAGTAAAGTCTTATTTAGACTTCTGTTTTTGTCTAGCTAAACAGGTATACAGGTGACACATCAAATCTTTAAGGCATGTTACCAGATATTTGTTGATTTCTCTGAAAATTTTGGGCTTTGGAATCCAGTCCTATGAATTAATTAAAACAGAGATTGAAATATCTTTACAATGTTGGTAACAAAAGTCATCCATCTCTATCTTCTTTTATGACAAGGTTTAATGTGGTTTCATGACTTGCTGATTTTTAGCATCAAATACACAGGAGTATTCAATATTGTGCTTTTTGCCTCATAAAATAGGCAAAACTGAAGTGAGTCTGTTTAAATAAGACACGCTGATACTTTAGCTCTCTAATAGAGCAGTTCCTTGAGATGTTGTGGTGTGTGGAGTTAGCTCACAGCAATTCTTTAAACAAGACTAGTGTCCTTGGTTGTAAGTATCTTCCTGTCTGCATTTTTTTTTAGGGGCATAGAACCTTATAACTGTAACTTATGTCATTTCCTCCAAAGCCTACTAAAGTTACTCTTCCCACTGACTTCAAATTTTGGATCAGGCCCTTCTTTATCCATATAACAGTGCAAGTATTTTTGCTCTGGATGATTTTGTGACCTGAAATGTATCCTTGACTTACATTTCCATGATAAACAACAAGATTGAAGTGTGATGATTTCTGTAATTTTAAGACCTTTCTTTTCCTCTTTTGAAATGTTTGAAATGTGTGTCTTTTAGTAAGTGTTTCATGAATCATCAGACCTTTCTAAATGTGCTTTTTATGAACTATATAAAAGAAAGGAACTGGAGATACATTTTTCAGCTTATGCCATTTCCATTTCTGCTGTTTTACTAACCCATTATTTAGCTTCTCAGTAGATTTAATGAGGAATTATTTAAAGCATTCACAGAAACCATTTGAGAAATAACACAAACACGTCATGATATAGAAAGTGTGAAAAAGGCTACAGAGCTGACAAGAAACCTCTTAATGTTCTGAGCCTGTAACTGGAGAAAAATGCATTTCACTGATTTTGTTAATGACAAGGTATTATTTCTGTTTTAAAAGCTATTCTTATTATGAACTACAGGAAAAGGCAAGGCTGGGCTAAAGCTTTATCACTCTACTTGGAGCTAGCAGGCACATTACCACTGAAACGTGTGGACTGATGGGGGAACAGCTCTCTAGACTTGGGATAATTCAGGTCTAAAAAGAAAATACAAGTGAAATCACGCAGAATAAGGAAATTAAGGGTAAAAGCACTGCATACAGTGTAGCTGTTGTATGGATGAAAGAACTCACCAGGACATAGCCAGGGAACCTGACATGTTCTGGAAAGCCACTGAATCAGTGACCTACTAAACCACGGCTGTCTGTGCTGTGTGCCCGGCAGTGCGTGAAGTTGTTAGTGATGCTCCACGAGTCTGTTTGTGGAAATCACCAAGAGAGACAGCATTTCCCTAAATGCCATAAGAAAATAGCAGTTAAACTCCCTACCTGCTCTTACTCTTGAGAAGCATTTAACAGCAAGCCCTCTGTTAGGTTAACTCTGCCTGATCTTGTCCTAAGGTGCTCAGAGGAGGAGCAGAAGGAGGGCCTGTGTCAGGAGCTTGTAGGAACAGAGGGACATTCCTGGGGCTGCTTTGCAAGAAAAAGAACATGGGCATGGAGAGATAACAGGAGAGGAGGATTTTAGATGCATCCTACAGCTGGCCTACTGCATCTTAGGGCAATATATAGATATTGGTAGTTAATGGGAGCTCAGCGGCATGCTCACATCTCTTATTCTTCAAATAGTTTTTAAGAAGACTAAGAAATAAGTAGAGGAAGAACTAACTATTGTTGTAACTTCTCCAATCAAAAGTAATCTAAGATACTAAGTTTCCTGAATAGCAAGCTTAAGATGTCAGTTACCTGGGTACTTGCACTCTCAACACAGGAATTTCAAAGTAGATTACCTTTACCATGAAGAAAGCTGAAAATGATACTTGATTAACACATTTCTCTATCTCCAATCAATGATCCATTATTCAGTTTAATGGAATAGAGGTAAAATTCAGACAGTGGGAAGTCCCAGATAATGTGGGTGCTGGAAAATGTGCAGGGGCTAAGTTGCACTGTGTGCAGCTGTGCCAGGATGGGGCTGGCCCTCAGGGCCAGTCCTCCTGCACTGCTTGTTTTGCTCACGGGCCAGGACAAGCTGAGTCAATCCTGCTCTGAGCAAGCTGGGGTTAATTAGGCCAGCCAGGCCTCCAGATGGAACCCCAGTGGCTGCTCCACCATAGCCCTCTCCTTCCAGGGCAGCCTGCAGAAACATGGAGCTGTGTCCAGTTTTCAACTGACACACTGATCTGCTAGGGCTGTGTGTAGGGCAGAGGTTACTGTGTTATTTACAGACTCAAACTGACCCTGGAAGCAGGAGAAGGGAGAGACTCTTTAATCTTTGACCTGTACCATTGTTTGTGGCTTTTTCCAAAGGTAAGTCACAGCTGTCCTCTCACCAGCTGTTCTTTGTGATAGCTATTACCTCCTAAAGCTCCTCTTGGCCTTGAGGAACGTCAAAGTTTTCTTGGCATTCATTAGAAAAATGAAGATAAATTATGAGTGAAACCAGCTGTCAAATAATTATATAAACTTATGTCCTCATCACCCCTGTATATAAACTGTCTGGGGACTTTTCTCATCCTGTTAGATTGCAGTTTGACAGCATCTCTACAAATCTCAGCAAGGAGGGCAAGCATCTTAGCACCCTCTGCCCCATTCTCCTTGACATCTCACATTTGTCTTTTGGTCTGGAAATTTTCCTTGTTCCTCACCTTTGAGCAGAGAGGATTGATTTATTGTCTTGCTAGGTCTTGCTCTGTGATGTAACATGTTTTTACATCTGCACAACCAGGAGGCTACTGGTCTGTTCTTGGCCCAATACTTTCAAGTCATGCTATTAACCATTCATTCTTTCCCATTAAATTGACATTTCAGGGATGAAACCAGTTCACTCCCATGTTAAGGAAGACAGCTTCTCTTTTCAAGTAAATTGTCAATAACAGCTTCATAGACATGTTATCAAATTCCTCAGACTTGGTGGAGCAAGTTCAGTTGACACTGGCTAGCATAACACAAAGTCAGATAGCCCGAAAAGTTTTAACTAGCAAAGAAGGAATTTCTGTTGGCCTGAAAGGAGCAATGGGATGCCAGGGAAGCTTTGTTTTAGCAGACTGAAAAAGCCTCAATCTCACATTTGGTCATAAACATTTATTGACAGCTTTTCATTTATCAAGAACACAATTTTCCCAATGTTTTCGTATCAGAAATGCAAAATATGTAACAGCACCTGCTGATTGGTTTGCTGTTTGAGTCTCAATTTTAGATAAAAGGGGGAAAAAAGTTTTTAATTGATTAACTGAACTAAATGCAGTTAAAAGTATTTTATGCTTATCTGAGGATTCTGAGTAGTCTTGGTGTTTGAGAGCACTGTGTAGAGTTTAGGAATTTACTGAGAGTCAAAATGTGCTGAAATGTTCACTGCAGTTTGCTGGGTCCTGAGCAGGTGGGACTGGAAATGCTTGCATGTAGGTTTTTCACTGAGGACATTGCTGATGTCAACAGAAGGCAAGCCCATCTCGGACACAAATAACCCAGTAAAGCAGACCTGTGTTGCTTAGAGTCACCCAGTTCACAGACAGGAGGGCAGAGCACATCTTGTGACACAAGGGAAACGTGTTGTTTTTGTGGCTGAGCCAAAGGGAAGCACAGGAAAGCACTCTTTTTTTGGTGAGATTTGCTCTCAGCAGATAATTTGTAGTAGCACATTCAGTGCTCGTGTGAGCAGACGTAGTTTCTCTGAGGCTGGGTTTTTTTCTAATGCTCTTACATCAGGAGCTGGTTAGCCCAATTAGGACTAGGCATTAGGTCCCAAAGGAAAATCAGCAGTGGCTAATCTGTGAGAGAGGAAATCTCTGTGCCCTTTACATCATCATCGTGCAAGTGGCTAAAATGTAAAGAACTGGAAAATCAAGACAGAGCTAACGTATAGCACAAGTCAAGGCTCAAAGCTGCAGTAGAGGCAGTGGTTCGTGTTGCTGGATACTGTCACAAGACTCTGCAGGCACAAGTCCTGCTGAATTCAGTGAAAACTGGCATATGAATTTCTGTGCACAATAGCTCCTCTTTGCTATCTGTGGTTGAAACGATCACTAAAATTCATTTCTTTGTTATAGGTTCAGAGAATTGTAAAAGGACTTGAGATCAGCCAGCTCATCCCCTGCTCCAAAATGGTTTATTTCCTCACAGCAAATGAAGACGATGGAGAAATAAGATAGTCTGTATTTAATTACTTCATTAATGTTTTCCTTTGTGATAGTGTCAGAAGACACACCAAAAAGTGTAATCTGTGTTTGTACCCCAAGTACATTCTTCATAAATGACAGAATGTCCTTTCATTCTGTAGCTTGACTGACTGCCCCCAGATTTGGAAAATACAGGTAACAGGCTTCTTCCAATGTGACTTTAAAATTTATTTTTACTTTTTTTTTTAGTAAAAGAGAACATGTGTTTCTTACCTTGTCTTAATGGCATATGACATTGACCACAGAATTAGTAAAGACTTTTTTGAGACTTTTAACCTTCAGCAGAGTATTTCAGAAAGAAACCAACATTTACTTGATACAGGCAGGAGTTCCTTAGTAGAAAGAAGTCATTTTATGATTGTCATGACATTAGAGAAGGGTGTTATAAATCCTCCAAAATACTTAAAAGGATTAAATATAGAAGGAATAAAGTTAGCTCTCGCACAGCTACTTGGACATAAGTAGATAAGAAGCTCCTTTGAATTTGAAATGTGTCTATGTAAGCCATATGCATTCTGCTTAGCTCTTTCCTAGCATAATCCTCAGAAACTTCACTCCTGGAGGATGTAGGAGGACGATTCAGTCATCTTAAGACATGTGGATCACTAGATCTGGTCCTGATGCGAAAGTGAGCCAGGTTGCCTGAGCTTTGCTGATGCCAGCTAGAACTGTGTTTCACACAAAGTCAAGGGAGTGTGCTCACACTGAAAGAGTTATTACCCAGCTTGCATAATCCTCCCAGAATCTGGCTCACTGTTCGTGCACTCTGCCAAATGTAGCAGATCAAGATGCATCATAAAATATTTGCACTATGTTTGAGATATTAGAAGAGGATCATAAATCAGGCATTTGTGTTGTTCTGGAAAGGCCTGTCAGAACAATTTCTCCTGTATTAGTGAAACCTGTCTGCACCTTTTCATCACACAGCATTCTGTTCTGTATTTCTTTCCTCACTGACTACCTTTTGTAAGCTGTCAGGGATGACTTTGCTTTGGACTTTTGCAAACTATTTGTTTTAGAGTAAGGCATTAATTTTTCTTTTTTGCAATCGTTTTGTACCTGCAGTTAACCTGATCTGTCTATTCCTCAGACACTTCTTATTTTAGTTGAGCTTTGTGCTGAAATGACAGACCCTTCTATTCATGGCTCAAATACATTGCCAACTCTTGCACTCCTGCTAAAAGCTGCACTGAAAGCTGCACCAGGACAGTGACAATCCTGGTAAATGAGAGTGGCAGAGTATCCTTTCTTATTCCACTTCTGCTTCCGGACACTGGTGCCAGCACAAACTGTGCACATATTTCTCTAACCTGTGTACTAGAAAATAGGTCCAAACCCTTCTCCTCTTTGCTGAAGCAGGAAGAAACCAGCGATTTGGGTACACTTGCTTCTTACCCACTGGAGGTCAGCACAGATCTTCACAGGAGCTGGGGAGAGGCCCTGTGGGCTGGTATGAAGGGGAAATGTTATAATAGTGGATATGATGCTCAGTGTTGCTATGAAGGTGTGTTGTTCTGCAGTACCTGATGTCATCTCAACATTCTTGACAGCAAATTACTTGCATGTTCTTCCATTGATTGAGACAAAGAATAGAAGGGGGTCTAGAAAAACATCTACATTGTAAAGAAAAATGATTGCTGGTGTTGAGCTTTAAGTAGCAACCTATTGAAGAAAAAAAAAAATTCCTTCCAAGTACGTGAAGTTCCCTTGTCTCATTTTTAAAGTTTAGGGGAAAATAACCCCGTTCCACCAAAGAGGCTGAGAATCAGGTTGAAGCAGTCAGGAAGGATAACAGGTCTGCAGGTCTTACTGGAGACAGAAGGTTATCTCCAGTAGTTTTTCATATGATCAGAATTTCACCCATAGATTCTAATGTTTGAAAAGCTCCTGATGACTCTGTTGTGTGACAGTCTGAATCACTCAGATTGTGGAGTGAAAGGCCAGAATGCTGCAGGGAAAATGAGCAAATCTTGAGATCTGGAAATCTCAGTAGACACTAGTGACTTAGAAAGCAGGGTTGTCTTGTTCTACTACTTTCATGAAGCCCCACAAGTATTACCCAGTTTAAAGCCATTTTCATATTTTGAATGTCACAGGAAAACATAGCAAGGAAGGATTATTTGGCTTTGCTGTTATTTAATAAATTAAGAATTATAACACGGCTTTGCAGGTGATTAATGTGGAAACTTTTTTGACAGGCAATTGATAAAATAATCTAGACAGAACAGTGAAACTGACTGTATCAAGTTCTCCCTTTTTCCTACAAAAACCCCAATCTCACAAGCACTGTTCAGAAATTAGAAAGACTTTCTTATGAGCTTTTTCTTGTATGTTGTATTCAGATGACATAATTGTTTTTATATTGGATACAAGTTCATTGGGTAAATTTTGAGTAGCTTTATTGACACTTTTCATATTAGATGTGAGCAAAACAACTTCATGATGAGCAGAAGAATGAGAAGTACAAGGTTTAAACCCAGATCCTGAATATAGCCCGTTATTGCTGTCTGTTTAAACAAAAATTTGCCAGTGCTGAGGGAAAACAAACAAAAATGTTTCCAGTGCTTCTTCTGAAAAGGAGAAAAAGGCAACAGCCAATGTTATTGCTATCAGAAAAAAGGTGTTTCTGTCAGATAAGGCACCAAGAGCACATTCCTCACTAAATCTCTCCCTGAGATGCGTAGCCTGTGTTCTGCCGTTACTAACCCCTTGCTCTGTAATCTCTCTGTATATATGTCTAATTTATCAGTTTCTTGTAGATTGTCAGCAGCCTGCTGCCTCCATACCGCCACACGGCTCACAACTAGCCAGGGGGCCAGATTGCCAGACTGTCAGGTAAACTCCACTAACTCTCTTCTCTTTGCACACAGCTGCATGCACGCCTGCCATCCCCCTCCTCTTCCTCAGACAAAAGCTCTTCACTTTGCCTCTAACAGCAAACTTCTAACAGCTTGGGGTACAGTGGTACTTTCTGCGGTGACAGTACAAACATGAGTCACAGCGTTCGTGCACTTGCTTCCCTGTAAAAATATGGAAAAAATGCAAAGCTGGATCTTGCAGCCCTCATTTTTATGCAGTTTCTCAGTTATGCCAAAATGGCAATGATTTTATTTTGCTGCTAGAAAGATTTACTTAAATGGGGGACTTTTAATTTCAGGGGTAGGTGTAGGCTTCCCTTTTGTAAGGTGGCATTTTAAAGGCATTCATGAGATTTTAGCAGACACTTCTATATTCTCCCTGACTTGGAAACTCAGACCCAAGACAATCAGTTTTTAATCTTGTTTTTAAAAGTAAACTCCTGGTGTCCTTGCTCATAAGTGGTGCAAAGGCCAAATCATGTGTCTGGGATGGCTGAGTTAATCAAGGCACAACCCCAAACCTAAGCAAAGCAAAAGGACATTATAATAATTTTCTTTATCTGTTTGTAGTACATTCTGTGCAAATATTCACTTATGTCTATGCTCTCATTTGAAATAGGTTACATTATTTTTAGGCTTTTGCCTGAACTGTAGTGACCAAGTTAGTGCCTCTCTTTTATTGCCTACATACAAAGTGGAAGTATTATTATCTTCTTTACTATGTAAGAGTAATATGAAAATTTTACTGAGAAGTTGGTGTAAACTCAGTATAACTGAAAAATATTATTTACTGATTTGTCATTTGGAGTTTTACAGCTCACTGAAAAAAAATTACAAGTTACATTTAAAATCCTTAAAATACCCGTAAAATGGTCCTGCTGTATTTTCGATGTTACAGCAATTTGAGATTATCATTAGGTGCTTTGGATACATGGAAGCTTAATGTCAACAAGCCTTACTTTAACCCTGTTTAATTTACCATCAGAAACTAAAGTCTAATCTTTTCCTTGCAGAGCTACTCTCCTAGTGGAGAATATGCTCTACTACCACCCCTTTCCAAATTCTAACAAACAATTGCTTCTGTAATTTTAAAATTTCTTCTCAGAATGGAAAACCTGCCTGATTTGCTTCTGGTGTACATTTATCTGCAAGCATTACCTTCTCCTGATAATTAAAAATATGGTTAATATTTTAAAATCTTCAGGTCAGTCATCCAACAAACAACACACGCCTTACACACTAAGCTGAAAAAGTGACTTTCAGGTGGCTATTGTTTTTTACCACTATGTTGATACTTGTCTGGTGAAGGCAAAACAACACTCTTTTTGATATATTCATACTGCTGCCTCGCTTGCCTCAGCCACATTGCCTGCCCAGCTTCATAAATCAGTGAAGCATAACAATAGATTTAATGCAAGTCAGCATGATGGCACACGTTGTTGAGTTCTTTCAATAAGGTAATTGGAGTCTGGACTAAAATTTGAGGGTGTTTAAGGAACCAGTTGGACTTACTGAGGTTTGGATTTTCTAAATGCAGCAGAGAAAGAAGACAGGAGCTTGTGCTGCCCTTCCTTGTCCTCTGACGGTCCCTACTGGGATGGTACATATGATTTACATCACAGGGTGATGCCAAATGAGGCAAATGAAAGCTCTGCCCAGCCCTGAAGTCACCCATTTTAAGAGAGAGCTGCGCTTGTTTTTTAAAGTCTCCAACACAATTCTTGCAGCAATGTGACCTCTCAGTGATTTCGCTCAGGACTAAACAAGAGCTTGTTAAGGTTTGTGATTCACACAGATGTTTTCCACATCCTGCAAGGTCTAATCATGCTCAGACCAGTTAATATGCCTGACCATAACACAGGTAGATTCATAGATTTCCCTCATCCATTTATCTATACTATGGTTTTTAAGTGGGACTTGTATAACTCTGGCATTTTTAGTAACTGTGATTCCAGTGCATAGGCTTTGGTAAATCTCACTAGATAAGCTATGCAGTTTCAAGTCAAATGAGACTCCAGGGCAGATCTAGTCAATTTATTTTAGCTGCGCATTGATCTTTTTGCTTGAATCTGCATGTTTCAACTGAAACTTGATTGGAGAACTTTCCTTAAGAGATTTTTTCAGTAAACTGATGCAACAATGCTTGAAAGTCTCGCTCTGCCTTCCACTCATCACTCCAGGGATATGGGGCAAGCAACCAAATCCAGGCCTGCCCTGAAAATTACTGGATGCTGTTCCCCCTTCCCAGCACCTGTAGCTACCTGTTTGAAGGATTATATTGGACACGACTGAAATATTGCCATTATCCAGTATTAAAAAGAGTGTGTCCATCTTTAGACTGTATTCAGGTTTCTGAAAATGAGTGAAAACCTCATTTTCATTATCAGAGGCCAAAACTCTAGACCCAAATTATCTATTAATAAAAAACAAACCACAACTCCCCAATACCCCAAATTAAATTAATATTGCCTTTTAATATGAAATAATGCTTTTAGTTATATAAAGTAGGAAATAAATTTAAAATCAGGCAAAATATTCAATCTAATGCATGCAAAACTCTTGCAATCTGAAAATATAATTGTTAATATTTTCCTTTGCTGATTTTTTACAGTTACAATCAATGCCAGAAAATATTGCACGTGAATGACATCTTTAAGACAGAACAGAGTGCTTACAAACACTGAAGGGCTTTGCACACTATTTTCCAGTTAATTTTAGAAATACATGATTAGCATTTTGAGTGCCAGGAAAAAAAATAAAAGAGCTGCATAAAGCCAGACAATCATATTAACACAAAGAATTGCACTGGCTTTATTCATCAATTGAATGGATACATCCCCAAATGATACTGGCCTTTAAAGAGATGTTTACAAAAATGTCTATGAAAACCAAATGTGTTAAAAACTACACGTATCCCATGGGGTGAATGTAACAATGTTCTTCCTTATTCTCTGTTTATAGTCAAAAACTCAGGTCCTCCCACGTCTCTCTCTTGCTTTGTGTTATTAATCTCCCCTGCTGTCCTGTGCTGTCTGTGACTGTCAGTGTGTCTGATAGCTCAGCTCCAGGACCTGCTGCCACCAGCACCTCTACTGCCATAAAAAGCACACTGAATGCCATGTGTCACTTGCTGATTCCAATGTATTTTTAGTTTAAGTACTGCTACAGTAATCTGCATTAATGAACTGGATGAATTGTGTTTCTGAAGAGAGGAAGGTATAGCAGCAGAGTTTTAGAAAAAGATTTAAATCTATTGGAGCTGCAGGCGATGTAGTTGTATATGTTGCTATAAAGGTGCCTGATAGCCTTGCATTTTTTTTCCTCTTCCTAATGCCCCTAATACTTATTATTGGTTGAAAAAGAAACTGCAAAACAGATTTTTCTATTTCTTCTGTGCACAGAAGTGTGCTTGTACTTCAAAGTAAGAAGCAATGCAGAATTACCAGGAAAAGAAAATTAATATAATTCTAAGCACAGTGCTCAGAATTGTTAATCTGAGCGTAGCACGGGATAGTTTTTATTACAGTTTTTACAGTCATGGCTGGCTTTGTACTGAAGGTCATGCCATAAAGTTATTATGGTTGTTTATGTTTGTGTAGAGGAGAATCTCATGTGTGTCAAAGAGGTTCTTTCAGGCCATTGCTGTGCGTAACTAGTTGTAACTACAGCCACTTCCTCACCAGCCCTCTCCCTCAGAGCATGAGCATCTTTTGTTGCTTATTTTTAAAGTTAGGAAGGAAGCCCCAAAAGACACAAATGTCCCTGCTAACGAGCAAGGAATGTGTGCGTTGAGTTTCTGTTCCTCTCTGGCAATTACAGGAGTCCCATTTAAATAGAAACAAGGCAGCAAGGGAGAGGAGTAAGCCAGTCTTTGTAAGGTCATGTAATCACCTCATTTGTCTTTCCCAACTGTGATGTTAAAATTCTAATTCAGTTTTCTGTCTCTGAAGGAATGAAGACTAGTGCTTCTCCTAAGCCTATCTTGAAAACTTAGGAGGCGCTGAAGCCAGGAGCTGGCTCTTGATGAGTGGATAAGTTTGAGAGTAAACACAGACCTTTTGGGTCAGTCTGCAGTCCCTCCTGACACAATCATTGGTGTGGAGCAGGCAAAGATCTCAATAAGATTTCTCTGTGGATGCTGTATCTGCATCTGCATGTGGCAGAGTATGACAGAGGGGAAGGATAGATATGGCCATGGGAAGAATTACTTAGAGAAGGCAGGTTTGATGTGTTGTCAGGGTGTTTGATTAAACAAGTCCAGCTACTAAAGCTTCAAGAAAATATTTTAGATTAAATATTTACGCCTAGGTGCTTAGGTTTAGACTAAATAAATATATAAACTGAGGTATCATAGTCCCTAACACTACACACTTCGAGACTGAGCAATTAGACAGCTGAGCACAAAACAAAACTTGTGAGGTCCTGATCTTCTATAGCCCCCATCACCACCCATATTGCAATCAGGAAACTCATCTTCAGGAGCATTAATGGGAGACAGAATCTCACTTAAGACATGCGATTCTATGATCTTCAAATAAGCCCAGAGTTGCTCCTGCTGAATTTGTAATACCTGTGTATTTGTGGTCAAAGCCTCACAGATTTCTCTGATTTGAAAATGTGGACATTGCCATCAAGTTACTTAATGGTAGTGGTGCACACTCCTTTCTTTCTTCAGTCAAACACAATGTCATCTCTTTGTTTCCTTAAGTAAATGCTATGTGTGGAAACTAAAGACATTTTCAGTTCCACTGGCATTTCCAGTAGCAGTTTTCCAAATACCTCTGGCATTTCAAATTGATTCATTTCCAGCAATAGGCTAATTGCATTCCTTCAGCCAGTACTCCAATAGTCTGTGCTGCAGAGATAATATGTAAAAGCACGGTTTCTAAAGAAGGAAAACAGAAAAGGCAAATTCTCTTGAAGACAGAGACATAAATGATGGTGCTTTATCATATAGCACACTGTTGAGGTTGGAATAATTTCAACGCTGTAGAACATTTGAAGCATTAGGGAAGAAAACTCTTCCCAGACACATTAAAGAACTGGGATTTGTGGGGTTTTTTCCCTTTTTTTTTTTTCTTCTCTTTATAAACAACATTTTCTTTCGGTATCATGTTTTTCTACAGCTCTGTACCAGGAAGTGGGGTGTGTTTGAGTTAGCTGCCCCTTTTCTTTGCTTCTACTCCAGCCCCTGTAAGCTGGTCCAGACCTCTCTGCACTATATGCCAGTGAATGCTATAAATGCACTTTAGAGTCTTAACAGGTGAATGCTGTTATCAGACAAATTGTACATAAAAAACAGTCAAATGACAGAAGTATATGACAGAATGAAGAGGATTCAAACAGCACAAAACCCAAAAGAAAACAAAACATTAGAAATCCCACACTCCAGGAGCGTAAATTACAGAATATGTAATGGTTAAGGGGCCTGATGAAGAAGGCTACACAGTATTTGTACAAATGGACTAGTAAATAGGTCAAATTCAGTAAGACATCACATTTTCAAAAAGCTATGAAACCTGATTTCCAGCCTAGCACTGTCCTTCATTTCAAACAGTGAATCAGCTGCATATAGAAAATCCTTAATACTCATGTAAAGATGGCACCTGCATCTTGTCCTTCAAATTTGCTCCCCCCATGTCACAGATGCATTTTTTTCTCCACACAGCCTTTGTCATCCCAGCATGCAAACAGCAGTTTTGTACAGGAACTGTGAAGTGGGATATCTGGGCCACGTCACAAATGCATCCAGCTGTCCCTGACTTGCTGTGCGCTGAGAGTTTTCTTTATGTATACTGTGTGTCTGAGGATATGGATTTAGAGATGAGGCTTCATCCCCTTTTCAAGATCATTTCCAGCCCTGTACTATTTACATGCTTGTAAAAAGTTTGCCTTGTATTTTAAGCACTTTTTCTCTTTTCTTTTTAATTTTCAGTCCTAATGCTCTTCCAGAAGAGCAGCCACATTCCAGCTCTCAGTGTGCCCCTCTCAACTGTCTCTCTAAGCCTCCTCCTTAGCCCTAATCTTCATATGCAACGTAAGAGAAAATGCAAACAGAGTGGAGTTCATGCAACAAAGGTTGGGGTTGTTCCCAGCAAGCGGGTAGACAATCCTGCCTTGTTGCTGCATTGGCAAGTCTGGATTCATATCCCCTGCTCTGGCAACTGAGGGAAGGTTGAGAAGAAGAACACAAAGCACAGAGCCCAACCTATCAAGAAGACTTTTTATGGTTCCTCTGATTGTACTCAAACTGTGCTATCACAACTGAAGTGTAGTGAAATTTAACATCTCGACAAAAATGTTCCTCCCAGCTGCTTGGCTTTACCTCTGAAATGATGAGAGACTTAAGCCAATGTTAAAAAAATATGTTACAAAAATCCTACCCTCACATCCTCTTAAGTTCAGCCATAGGAACCAGTTCAAATTTCCTTTTGTCTTCAAGGGTGTGATATTTATTTCTTACTTTATTTGCACCAGAATTTTGTGTTTATAAAATACAGTCTTTTTTTTTTGTGAGAGTTGTATTTAACTAATTTTATTTTTTAAATCCAAGCAGAAATAGCTTCAGTGAAGAATGACTGTGTTAATATTAAAAGGAGGCTTGTTGCATTGGCCAACATATGGCCAATTTTTATTGCACAAAAATGTTGGAAATGGGTTGAATTGGAATGTTAACGACTGTATATTTTGCTGCTGCACTGATATTGTTTATGCACTTGTTTTTTTAATTCCTATCACACTAGCTTCTGGTTTTGTTCTAGCTCTTCACTGAAAGATAATTATTAAGCCTAAGAAGGAGATGAAAGGATAATGTACTGATTTGTTTTCAGTTGTTTGCTTGCATTGTAGTTATACTTTTCGCATCATGAATTGGTGCTGTTTTTTGGGATTACTTTCTATTTGGTATCTGAGAAAGAAAATCTAAAATAAGTAAAATGCTGTGTGCTAATTAAAAACATTCTTTCCTCCCGCTCCCATATTCAGGGTCCTAGCTCCAGGCCTTACCAGGAAAGGCTAGTATGAATGGGGAAGTTGTGTGCATTTCGTGTGAAGTATTCTGTGGTGAAAGAACTCATGCAGGTAGGGTTGATGGTGTGGATCAAAATCAGCAGGACTTTACTGTAGTGCATTTTTTCCTTGCCAAAAATCAACAGACACAGAACCTTAGCTCATGTCAGTTTATGACAAATACTCAGGTGATCAACACTACGCAGATTCTATCGCAACAGTGCACAGTGTTCCTAGTTAAAGATTCTTTCCTGTAAAAGCTGAGTAAGCCTGTTTTTTTCTTAAAAGCAGTGAGTTTCAGGACAAAATCAAGGATAGAGGAATTTATTTCGCACAGCACTTGGCAGCAAGGCAGGTGGCTAAGTAGAGGGTTGTGGGTTTCCCGTCTGGTCATCAGCTAGAGAAACAAGTCTGCAGTGCTGCCTACCTGCCTCCTTGTTGGTAACTAGCAGGCTCCTTGTTTTGTTAGGTGGCCTTAATTTATTTACAGAAGAGAGGCGTAGATATTTCCACGTCTTTATTCCTTCTCTGCAGCACGTGTATGACCTACGAGTGGGAAACACTGTACAGCCTAAGGTACTGAGCAGCTGGGGAAAAAAAAGTTGCTGCAGGTGTGGCTGAAACAATTCTTTCAAATTCTGCCTGAATCTGAGAAAATGAAGAATGAAGAAAAATCTGAGAAATGAAGTTTTGTTAGTAACAGTGCTTACCAAATGTTACAATACACAAAACATCAGCAGAGGAAAGAATCGGTGACCACTCAGTGTGCCTAACAAATCATTACTACCATAGTACCAAGAACAAAGGTGCTGTAAATAGAAATATTTTATGTCATCAACAGCGTCTGTCGTGTAACCTTGGCAAAGCAGCTGAGCTATTGTAACAAAACACTCAGATAGAGAAAATAGGAACAAACTGATACCCAGTCCTCATCAGATCAAACGGATAACACTCAGCAGTGTTTCGACTTTGGTTTCCATGGGCTTCACGTGATTCTTCTCATATACCTTTACATCACTATTCAGTATCACACTTAACCTGCCTGTTGTCTTGTCATAGAAAGGTTAACTGAAACCTTATGCAGCTCTATCATAATGTCTGACACTGAGTTTAGCTGCTGTTTTGATTTTTTAAAAAAACCCCACAGTATTTTGTCTGAGGCAAATTCAGCTTTCAAAAAGCATCTCCAGATTCCTGTCCTTGTCCGACTGGTGTACGAATATCTGCATCCAACAAAGACAGCTACTGTATATTGTTAATAAGAGAAGGAATTTGCATAGCACTTTGAATACAGTTACCAACTGACTGCACTTGGAATAGTTTTTCCTATTTTCATATCCAAATCAAAGGCATTTTCCTAAACACAAGTTAAGCAGTAATTCAGTGAAATACATTTCCTTTCTATATAGATACAAATTTATTGGGGAAAAAACCCAGTATCAAGACAGTTTAGAAACAAATGCATGTCCATGTGGATCAAGAGGTATGAAAGAACATTGTGGTAGAGAAGTTGTGGCCCTGTTTTATAGAAATACATTTTTTTATTCTCTTGAGTTTTAAATTTTTAATTTCTAAGTTTTCAATTTACATTTTTTATATATAATAAAATGTAAGTGTTGGAAGTGTAAGAGAACTAGAAACAAACCAACTTCAATGTGCAAATGGTTGTAGTTATTGCATTGTAAGTTACAAAACTATGTAGGTCCCTGGGACAACTTTTGTCAGTTAGCCAGTATAAAATAAAATAAAATAAAGTACATACCTTGAACTTAAGATGAAAACCTCTTCTTTGTTATATATTGATTGATAACATAAAACTTTGTGAGAGATTTTGTAGGAAATATTTACATGCAGACAAAACCAGAAACAAAAGCCTGGGGTTTTTTAAGGGTTGCAAAATACTACATTTTGCCCATTTAAAAATAGTTTATGTTGTGTTGATATCTATTCTGATTTTTAAGGATTAAGAAAAAATTATACATATATTTGTAATGGTTGAGTATACTTAGAAACACTACTGTGTTCTGCTCTTTAAGGAAGCAATTCAAATCCTGCTCTGACTTTTGTGTCTAAAACACAGCTTTTGTTCTCTGTGATGGCCTTGAAATTTCTTTGGATTTGAAATAGCCTACTCAAAATAGGGTCATTTAGGTCAAAATAGGGGCATTTTGGTTTGGGTTTTACTTTCTGATGTAGTGAAAAATTATTCCTTGTTCAGTGAAATGATCTGCTTCTGGAAATCCAGTTTATAGGAAATCTGTGAGGAAAAAGAGAAAAGGAAAGAAAGAGGAAAAAAAATAAAGAGAGAAAAAGATGAAAAATAAATTTTAAAATGTAATAGTATGCAAAAATATATTTTCTATCAGTCAGAACATATATGGAGGTTTTACAGAAAGAGGACGTATAACCATTTTTCATGCTAATTGTATAGAATTTTCTGCCTTCTAAATGGAGGCAATAGTGATATTCTTTCTGATTGATCTGATTGACAGGTTGGCATCTCTGTGCTTTCTCTATCCACATTTTTCACAGTAAATTAATGTAATCATAGCTATACAGCAGAGTTCGTAGAATGAAACTGTAATTAACGCTGCAAGTTTTAATGCCAAGTTGATTTTTCAGTTTGTTTTTTATTTAAAAAAGATTACGAAGTTGTTTAAACCATTTGCCATATTAATGTGTGTACATAAAGGAGATTATGTTATGAAATATAACCTTGCTTATGAAATACGACCTCACCTATGAAGGCTGCTCACCAGACTTAGGTTGGAAATACTTAACTGAGCTGTTAGTAAAATCTGACCCAGTCCTTATCCCACTGGGAACGACACCCAGAGTCCGGGCCCGAATTTTGGTACCAACCTTATCGTTCACCCTGTAATGCCAAAGTCAGTAGCTGTGCTGCCAACTCTACTTATAGCTGGATTGATCATCATCATAAGGTATAGATTACATCAGCCTTTCTGAGGTCTGTTCCTTTCTTTGGCAGAAGATGCATATCCACTGAGGTTACAGTAAATTTCTTTCTTTTATTCCTCGGAAAACTTTGTTTGAGAATGGCAGGGACTGATGTTTTACCTTTGAAGTATGATAATTGCTATAGTTACCTCTTTAAAAATTCCAGTCATCACTTTTTCTTCAGTTTTCCTTTGCTGTGTGTGCAGTGAGTCTGAAAGGGATATATACTACTCAGACTTTTTTAACCATTAAGGGTTTTTTTTAATGTGATTAAGCATCCTGTGGAAAAGAAATAAAAAAGCAATTGCCTTTCGCCTTCAGTCACAAATACATCAAAATATGCAATGGAAAATGCGTGCATGACATTGTTAACATCGTGTAGCTTCTCCATATCCATAACTAAGCTAGAAAATTCTTATTTCTTGTGTGATATGCATATTCCTCTTGCTAGAAGGGCAAGAGATCTATCACAGAGAGTCTGTATCTTTCATTTGGAGGTGCACAGCTTAAATCTTTATTGGTTTTTAATCTGTTTCCTGTGGAGTTCTTGAAAATCCCCTTTGTAAAATGTAATGGCAACCAAGTGACAAACTGACAAAAGGTAAAGGAAAAAACCAATATTTCATTACTGGAGTTAATGTGTGGGCAGACTCTGGGTGATAGAGCCTTGTATTTCAAAAATGTTTTTCTACAAGGCTTTCTATTTCTTTTTATTATCATGATCTGCTGTAAAAGGGTGTATGTTTTTTCTCAGTGTTATTAATCTGAGTTTTTATTGAATATGTGGTTACTTGATTTCAAAAATGTTTTAGAAAATCAATAAACAGAAGCATTTGATAAAAGTTTCAAGTAGACTGGCTTGCTAGCTGGTTGGTATTTTATCAGCTATGAACAAGAAATAAGAGTAATCTAGCTTATTTTATTATTATTTCTTCTGTTCACAGATATGGCTATGTGTGCTATGCCAGTGGTTAAATTAAGTCCATTTTATGACTTATTGCCCTATTGATTTTTAGCCCTGTGGTTTGACTGTTAAAGGGTTAATTAACTTGATCCTTTGTTAACAATTTAAAAAAAGGAAACTGATGTTTTGTGACTTTTGTAATCTATTGAATGTTTCCATTTGCATGATGTTCTGTATTTAATGAACCATACAGATTGCCGTGTTCCTTTCAGAAGAGTTTTAGCATTGGTGGAGTTTGTGACAAACACAAATTTGTATAATGTATGTTTACTGCTGTAATAACTCAGCTACTCCTATGTTGAATTGACATTATGTTGTCCTGCCTTCTTGGGGTTAAATGATGAAGTGTTTCTAGGTGGTGAAGAATATAAAAGTATATATGTTCATTTGCTAAAGACTGAGTATTGGAAACTCTTCTTGTTGCTACTTTATGCTAAAAGCAAAAAAGTTAAATAACTCTTGTTTCCAAAATGCATCATTTATTTTTAAAATTGAAGTAATTCCCATGTTAACTTTTCCTTGTCCTTGTAGACAATCCTAGATTAATACCTTGTGAGGGATTCATAAAGTCTGTGCTTGTACATGTGTAATATGATCATGCAGTCAAATGGTTGGGAAAAACACTCTAGTGCTGAAGAAAACAATTAAAAGAAGCCGATATACTGATTCTTACATCTTTATGTTCCAATTAAAATTACAGTGTAATGCATAACTGTTCCAGTGAATAAACTGGCCATTTTTGTTCATTTAACACAATTCTGTCTGGTCTACTTCTATTCACAGCAGTTTGCAGTGCTTTGACTTGGCTTAGACTTTCACAATTATTTAGTTCTTAGAGATCAATGTTTGTAAATTTAAAAGGTCTCAAACAGGAAATTAAGAAGGGAAACATTAAAGGAAAAGGGAATCAGAATTAAAGCCAAGATGCTTCCCCTGTTTTCTGATTTTGATGCAGATACTAAAATACTGTTTCCCCATGGAGTTTCCAGCAGATTTGAGTGATCTCTGAAATACTGCAACACCTGCATAAACTTTCAGCACAGGAATGCTCTGTAAGATGCAAATCTCCATCCTCAGGGGATGTGGAAGCAAAAGAAGAGCTGAAGTCAGCATAAAATTGGTTTTGGAATGCTGTACCATACCTGCTTTTTTACAGTAAGAAACATCCTTTTCCCTTGGGGAAGAGCCATGCTCTGAAAGCAAAGAGGTGAAAATCTCCCCGCACTGATCCAGGAGCTCGGCCCTGGCAGGAAGGTGGCTGCTGCAGCTCCTCCAGTGAACCTTGTTGTTCACAGGGTCCCTGAGGGGTAGGAAATGTCCAGCTTTTAGAAACGGGCCAGGAACATTCTGGAGGAAGGACTGCATCTCCAAGCCTGCTGTGATGTTTGACTTAATGGGAACTATTGGACAGCTGGGTTGGTTTTTGGCTGGCTGGGGAGATGCTTTGGATAGTAACATGATTTGTGCATGGTGACAGAAATGGGGTCCAAAAGCTGTTATTTGTCTAGGTTCTTCCCACTTGTCTCTTTCCTTCCTTTTTCTCACCTAGCAGGGGTTGTTCTCCCACGTTATCTGTGCTCATCACAGAAATGCCTTGGGCAACAGTCTTCCATGATCATTTAGCAGAAGTGTGACTGCTAGAATTTTTTACACTGGATAATCCTCTCCTTCAATTTTGAATTAAGAGTTTCTGTGTGTTGAAAAAAGAAGGGGAAAGCAGACTTCTTATCTTCAGTGTGTTTTGAAAGCAGTTTCACAGAGGACTACCCCTTGTGTGAATGCTCTCATTTCAAAATTGATTCGAGAAACTTCTAACCTGTATTGCTCCTTCCCCTTCCTGTGTGTCATCCCTTCAGCTGGTCCTGTGCAGCGCTCTGAGAGGTAATGGTATGACTAAGGTCACTGAAATAGTCTGGGGTAAAAACAACCCCAACCGATTAAACACAACCCCTCAAAAATACAACTTTTGTTAAAGAAATTATCTTTGTAATTTCTGCCTTGGGAAGAACCATTACTCTGTATTCTGGAGCAGCAGGTAACTTCTGACCATCGAGCGGTTGGTTTTCTGCTACACGTATGCCAGATTTTGATGGAAAAGATCCTGAAGCTAAAGTTTACAGTGACTGTCACAGCAAATCTTGGTTTCTGGGTACTTCCCTTTGTAAATCCTGAAGTTATGCATAAAGAAATGCAGAGTGCTCCCAGTTGTACCCAAAGGCAGCAGGGAGCCATGGTTTGACTCTCCTAACACTATAAAACACTGGCAACTGAGGTATACAGGAAAAAATTACTGCCTAATTTTGAGCTATGTTGAAACTTAGGTTTAATTTGACCAATAATAAGAACAGGGATGCTAATTATGAAGAGGGCCTGACAGCCACATCTTCCAGCAGCCTGTGAATGACAAACATGGAAGATTTTATATATAGAACAAGATAGAGGGGGAAGATGGAGCTAAAATAGATAGTCATAATTATGTGCATCCTGGGAAAAATTGTTTGGAATAAAGCCAGTTCTCATCTATTTGTTTATGGTAAAGGCACAGGCACAACTGCTTTCTTCTCAGTAGAAGGTTTGAGTGATTGCCTGAATGGAAAATCTTAATTTTGCACAAAAATAAGGCTCAGTGCTATAGTTAACAACTCAGCAGAAGCTTAAAAATCCAGTAGAATATATTCTTTTCAAGAATGATTCCTTCTTGACTAGAGTGGTGTATTAGAAAACACATATTTCCTTCATTATTATTTATAAATTCTCTTGTATCATAGTGGAAGTATCCAATATCATGAAGATGATTTCTTGGCTGGTTTTAGAGGAAAAAAAGTTTAAGTTATTGTAATAACAATTTATGATTGAGAAAATGTTATTTGTGAGAAAG
>VYXC01008043.1:130157-156705 GCA_013397175.1 Platysteira castanea
GGAGGGGGAAAGAAGGACTTTCATATCCCTTAAGTGAGTTATCAGGAAACTTTCAAAATAAATAATGAAGCAGTTGTATCAATTTAAATTAATTCACACGATTCCCTACCTGGGGAGGGCTTTCATCTTTTTAAGCATTGATTATGTCTCTCAAGGAAATTGATTTTCGCTTTTCAATGCTGTCATATTGGTTATTAAAACTGAAGCTATTCACTCAGATTGGAAACATGATATGGAAAGCGACATGAGTGCAGAGCTTCCTTGAAGAACAAATTCTGAATCTAGAGAATGTGGGCCCAATATTTGGATGACCAGTTTGTGATTCAACTTCAGCCTTGCAAACCCTGAAATCAGAACTTATATAAATGCACTTCATACAAATACCAACAAAGTCCTACACTACTTAAAAAGAAAATGCCTCTGTGAAGCCACCATGGCTTTCAAAGGTTTTTGTTATCTTAGACAAATGCAGACTAACTCTTTTTATCTTCAGAGCACTCTATGCATGTTAATTCTTCCCCAAAACATCTTTGCAAATTGGGTGCTGTTATCTCTCACCTACAGATAGGCAAATTAAGAGTGTGTGATGGGAAAACATCAACACTCAATAAAGTGATTATGTGCAATCCTTCACCTCTCCACACACCTCACCCTGCACACACTGAAATACCAAAGTGGTTTCAGACGTGGCCAGGAAGGTGAGTTATGTACTCCACGTGGTACACACACTGCTCCAGAACCTGCATTGCTCAAGGGCTGGGGTTGGTTCAGAGCCTGTTCCCTATTTCCGCAGTGCTTGGTATTCATAGAGCCTCACTATAAATAGCTGGAGTTTAA
The DNA here is from genome assembly GCA_013397175.1 of Platysteira castanea. NCBI lineage: Eukaryota > Metazoa > Chordata > Aves > Passeriformes > Platysteira > Platysteira castanea. The sequence continues at coordinate 130,995 of VYXC01008043.1, forward strand.
CATCCTCTTTCTGGTTTTAATTTCTGTAGACCTATGCCCGCCTTCTGACTGTCTGCCAGGCTTATAAACCAAAATGGCAATTTGACTCACCAGACCCAAGACAAAAATAATGCCTAAACATGGGAAAACTTTTCTTTCTCCAACAATGTTAGCTTAGTAAAATATAGATGTTCTTATTCTGGTAAAGAACTTGAATTTCCTTTTAAGTGACTACAACCCGTTAAAAGGGTGTTCAAAACCATGAATATAAATCTGTGGCAAACCACAAATTAAGAATCTGGATGTTCTGAAGTTTCAGACCCCTCATCTGTGCAGTTATGCTTAGTTTATCTCTGCTGGAAGATAAACACATGGCACATTTCAGTATGGAATGGTACAGCTGTTTGCAGTGCATAAAGCCTTGCATATACATACACTATAAAGTTTGCATGCAGTACTGAGTTCCAAAATTAGATGATGTTAGATCTCTGGGGGTAAAAATAAGTTTTAAAAATCATAAGTATGAATAGAATGTTGTTTTTTGAGATTCATGATAAAACAGCAAGTTTAAGTGAAATATGAGCAGCATTTATATCCTTTTCACAGTCATATAATAATAACATTTCATCCCAGAAACATCCAAGGGAGTCTGTGGAATGCTGAACAGAATGGAGGAAAACAAGGGAGGAAAACTTAAGAGGAGTCTGCAAATGCAGCAACAGCTTTGAAGTCTCTCTGTTTTAGTCACCATAAATTATTAAGAAGCATGCTGAAACTCCAGTGCATGTACCATATGCCTTGTTAGAAGTAATATGAAGTACCTGACAGCTTGGTTTTTACAACAAGGTAAAAAACAAAGTTAAGGCAGTATTGCAGTATTGAGACTGGTATATTATCTTCCAGAGCTGGAAGTTATAATTAGGCCTTTATTTTCACAACATGTTTTATCAGCCATTTGCTCTACCTGTGTTGATTTGCTAAGCAGAGAACCAAAACATTTTGCTTTACTGTTTAGGTAAGCATTCACAGAGGGACAGTGGTTAATATTTAATGTATACAGCACCTCAGCAGTACATGACTCTTCAAACAAAGCACCTCTCCTATGGAGACAGGCTGAGGGAGTTGGGGTTGTTCAGCCTGGAGGAGAGAAGGCTCCAGGGAGACCTAAGAGGCCCTTCCATTGCCTAAAGGGGGCCCTACAAGCGGTTTGGGGAGGAACTTTTTACAAGGGCATGCAGGGACAGGGCAAGGGGGAATGGCTCTAAACTGAGAGTGGGTTTAGATTATTAGGAGGAAATTCTTTACTTAGGGGTGGTGAGGCTCTGGAACAGGTTGCCCATGGAAACTGTGGATGCCCCATCCCTGGAAATGTCCAAGGCCAGGTTGGATGGGGCTCTGAGCAACGTCATTTAGTGGAAGGTGTCCCTGCCCATGGCAGGGGTGTTGGAACTGGATGATCTTTATGGTCCCTTCAAACCCAAATCTTCTATTATTCTGTGGTTCTACAACCCGGTACATCATATCCTCAATGAAAGACTGCAGGCTTTGGGAATAAAAGAAAAGCAGTGGCAAAGAGCACTTCGTTTCATGGTCACCCATTTCCAGGAGGACAGAGCCCCTGCTCCCAGCTGCAGCCCATCCTAGAGCCTGTGAACTCCACAAAGGGAACATACCAGAGGAACAACTCATAGCAGCCACCAGCTCCTTCCACACAATATGTCACCTTTTTCCCAGGAGTCACTACCAAGTGTCCCATCACTCACCCAGGCATGGGCTCCTCTGAGTAAAGAGAGAAGCTGCAGGGCTTCCCAGAAGAAGAGATGGTGGGTAGGAGCTGGCTGCTGCCACCATCAGTGGATTAGCACAGCCCACCACCAGCTCCACAGCCACCTTTGGGGAAAACAGGATTGTGTCTGGGAAGACACAATAAAGACGCTTTCACACTTGCCAGGTTCAGCAGAAAGGCAGGAATAATCTGTTTATTATTTACAATCTCACATTCATATACACGTCCCAACTCCACAAGGGATTGGAGAGCATGTCACTTCCTTCTCAATCCCACTGGAGAAGAAAGGTGCTCATCAAAGTTGTCATATCACAAAAGGAATGAAAAACAGAAAATACCATTAAGTAAACACTGGCTATTATTTACATGAACTGTGTGAAAGAATCTGACTCCAAGGTTAAAAACAGAAGGCTTTAGCAAAAACCAGGGCAACAGAGGATCTTGCTGGCATGTATTCTCCTCCCAAGGAACTGCTGGGCTGTACTATTAGCTTTTCCTAATTTGCTAATTCACAATTTTCAACAGTGAATTTAACCTGATCTGGCAAAAAGCTAGATTTTGGATATGGGCTACACCTAAAAGAGCTGTCACTCTTGCCTTGGGAGTCAGACCCCACTAAAATGTCTCAAACGACCACATCTTTTAAATTTTTTTTTTAAGTGGCTGTTGATTGTCACTACAGAATGAAAGAAGAAATAGAAGAGCAGAACATTTTCTCTAGCATAGCTTGCTTTCTCCTTTCTGCTAACATGACCTTACGGAAGTTTGTTTTCACCTGCAGTTAGTGCAAATCAAACCTAAAGCTGATGGTATCTAAATGACTGACATCAATTGGATGGTGAGACACATTTCATTAATCTGTGGTGATGATAATGAAGAATATTCTAACTTCTGAAAGCAATCAGTCTGTTAAATGAGTGCTGTTCTGCAAGACTTACCTAACAAAGCTGATTAGAAGGAGCAATTACTCCCTCTAAGCAGCAATCCTTCAGTAAAACTAAGGGGTATGTTTGATACCTATATTTCAACGTGTTTTCCATAAATTCCAAAAATTGGCTTGCAATAGATTAAATTCTTCTGTGCCACAAAAAGAGGGGTGAGACAAAATTAACAAGGCAATATGTAGCAGGGATGTTTCTTCCTTCAATTATCATATTGCTGTTCTTGCAAAGCTACGTTAGCACCCGTCTGTGTGATAGAGGAGGAAACCCTGGCTCTAGGGGAATATAAATAGGATTCTTTATTACAGTGGCTGCAAGTGAACAAAACCTGCTGCTGGTTAGTCTCCATCATTATCTTCAATGGGGCCCAAGATGACAACAGGGAGAAAGAGATTAAACACAACATTGTTCCCTCTTGCACAGTCAAGCAAGGCAGAATAGAGATTTGTATTATATTGTATTAGAAGCATTCTTTGGATGAAAGACACCTGCCATAGATTTTCTGCTGAGGGCTAGCTACCCACCCAGTTCTGTTCCAGCAGTTAATACTTAGGATTTGTCTGACCCCTCTTAGATTGCTTGTCATGGGTTACTTCTGATGTTTGACTCCAATTCCCGCTGCTGACCCTGCAGCTCCTTCTCAGGGGGATGTTGCAGTGGGGTTCCTGCAACCTTCCCTGGCAGACAGCTTTGGCCCGTAGAAAGAATCAGGAACAATATTCTCGATAGATGTTCATAAATGCTCTTTATTTTCTCACAGCCTCATGGCTGGGACTGGCACAGACTGACAACAAATGCCCAAAATCATGTGAACACCCACTTAAGCACAGGATTCTCTGGGCGGAGTTACATTTGAAAAGACCAGTGAGGAACAGGATTTAGACACAATAGCATCAGGGAGCTTGGAAACCCTGTGTAACCCAACCATGCTTCCACTCCCAAGGCCCATTCCCCCCCAGGGGCACCTCCACAGGGGGAAGTAAAGCCATTCCTAAGATACGGCAGTAAGTAACAAAACAGCCCAGGTGCATTTTTTGGTGGAAACCAGCATAATGCCACACATTCAGGCTCCCCACCCTGTTCAGACACACACACGGGGCGCTGTGCAGGGAACAAGCACCAGGCCTGAGTCCCTCTCCTCTTTGTAAGCCACTCCCCGGGCTAAGAAGCAGAGCCTGCAGCCTCAGGCTGAAAGTCACATTATGTCTGTGAGTGCCGGTTCCTGTGTTTGCCTGCATCACCACTTAAGGGAGGCTGAGTGTTTGCCTCGAATTCGCTTGCTTAGTCTGTGTATCAGTTCCACACACTGCAGTGGCTTTGTGCATTGTAACTGCTGCTCCTGCTGGAAGAGGCTTTTCATCTGGAATGTGCATGAGGGTCTGAGATGAGTGAAATTCTTCTCTCATTAGTATCCTACTTGATCTTTTGCCCTACCGGTTCTTGTTCTTCATTATACTTCCCTGCTGGCAGAACTGGTTTCTGGCTTAAATGCAGTTCACAGAAGATTCAAACTGTTTGATGAGTTATACAATAACTTAGGCAGGACTTGGCTTGGTTACCTATGTATTTAATATGGATTTTCAGTATCACAGCCTACATTTTAGTTCCGTTTTTATTTGGAGTTTCATACCTAACAGAAAGGCAGCTTTCTCTCAGACCTCTGAGAAGGTACTGTCCAAATCAGTTCTAAATAAACTACTCTAAACAAGTTGATGTTTGTAAAGTTTAGAAAGTTTCATAAATTTTCTTGTTTTAGGTGCTGAGTCTATGCATCTTCTTTCTCAGGGTCCTGTGGATTAGTGCTCTAAAAATATGCCACTACACAGATTTGCTGTGGGGTACAGCACAAGATAGTACTCAGAGAAATCAAACCTAGAGGCCTTGAACTGATTCCTGGAACAGATATAGTTTACAGCTATGGAGAAAATAAAGTTAAATTCCAGCAGAAATAAAGAATCTTGACCAATGCCAACAACAGAAACAGTCTCACTCAAGGAGTTAGTAAAAATCAAGTTGTGTCTGCGGAGACACAATAACGAGGCTTTTACACCTGCCAGGTTCAGCAGAAAGGAGGAAAATGGATGGATTTATTTACATTATTTCATTCTTATACACGTCCCAACTCCATGAGGGATTGGAGAGCATGTCACTTCCTTCTCAATCCCACTGGAGAAGAAAGGTGCTCATCAAAGTTGTCATATCACAAAAGGAATGAAAAACAGAAAATACCGTTAAGTAAACACTGGCTATTATTTACATGAAACTGTGTGAGAAAGAATCTGACTCCAAGGTTAAAAACAGAAGGCTTACAAAAACCAGGGCAACATCAAGTCTTCTGAAGGTTGCTTCCATTAGCAAAAGGTTAATCCAGGGAGGTTTACTAAAGAAACAATGGCTTACATGCAAAGTGAAGCATTTATTTTCTCACAAATGAAGCAAAGATTGCCTATAAAATCCTGTTTCCCTGAACGCTTTGGGTCTCCAGCAGCATGAGATGAGTGCTTCCAAGACTTTCACACACCAGAAGCACTCTTTCAACTTTTTCTTGAGGCTATAGCTTGCCTGCTGTCCTCGCTTTCCTTCTCCACCTGTGTGTGCTTCCGCAGGGTTCCTGTTGTTCCTCCCACATGCAAATAAGGTACAGTTAAATCAAGTCTCCAGCACTGCATTTCTCACCACTCCCACAGAAAGCCTCGGAGCCAGAAGGCCCAGCTATTGCCCGTGCTGGTGACCAGGCCACAGAGGGTGTGTAACTCCTCCTGCCCTTTGCCCGGGGTGGGAGGTGTGCTGCAAGGCTCTTAGCAAGCAGTGCCATTTTCTGACCTTGGTATGTTTTAAGCAGTACTGGCAGTACTGTCTACATGTAAGCTTATTTTTCTGTTCTCAGATCCCTTCTCCAGTTATTACACTAATCTTTTAATCATTTAGGGTGATGTTTTTCAAGATAATACCTATCTCTGATTGACCTTTTACACTTAAAATGTTTTTCCTCTTGCTGACGTTGCCAAAGGACTCTCTGTGTGTGCCCGGAGATGGAGAACAAGAGGGATAGAGAGTGTATAGAAAAGGAGGAAGGTCGTGCCAGAAGGGCGGAAGTTTTTTGCCCTGTCAAAGCAGGCGGAACAGAGCAGTTGCTGGCGTACAGCAGCTCAGAGCCAGCTTGAACCAGCTGCTCCAGGTCTGTGTGTAACTAATTGGAAAGCAGAGAGACAGTAAGCTACTCTGGGAACCCTGCACCACGCTGCAGTGTACAAATGCTCTGCAATTACCGTGAATTTACTGTCTGCCTGAATTCCTTCTATCACAGGCTGTCACCTCACTGCTTTAAATATGTCAGTGTGTTTCAGCAGGATTTTCTCAAGGAGCTTTCGTGACCAAGTTTCCGATTCCATGGAGTTGGCATGATTCTCTTTTCTGAGGTGACCTTTACTTTCCAGTGACACTGTAATAAGTTACCACTCACTGATAACATCGCAGAGAACAAAATTAGCACAGTTCCTACCATTTGGTTAGGATTTGTAGGGTGTGTTTGTCCTTGCTTCCTCAGCTGCTTTCCTTCCAGGAGCAAAGCTCCGTGTTTAAAGTACAAAGCTCAGTAATGAGTGATATATGCATCTCCGTATGCCCAGCCCTAGTCAGGTGACTGAAGTCAGGACGTAAATCAATCTTTTATCTCTGAGTCACTGCTTTTTTGCATGTTTACAGAAGTAAAACGTAGTGTTTGCAATTGCAAACAGACAAAAAATATCCAGGAGGTGATCTGGCTGCTTCATTTTTATTGGGAACTGAAGGGGGTGGCTGTAAGAGATCAACCCTCTTCTGGCAGAGAATGATTACAGAGACCAAAAGAGTGAGATCATTGGCACATGGTGGCAGATGCCCCAGCTGCACCAGTTCTTCCCCCCTGCTCACTGCTGACCTCTGAAAGCAGAAGACCCACTCATTTGGCTTCCGCCTCGTGATCCTTCACTGCAGCATGAGTGGGATGGGAAGAACCACCAGGTCCTCTCTCCTGCTGTGCCTCCCAGGGGTCAGACACTGCTGGTGCTTCACGCAGGTGTTCCCCTGACATCAGCAGGTGGTGTGTTACTGTCCTGCATGCCAAGAAAGCCTGCTGGAAAAGACTCAGCAGGAGCCTCACCCCGTAGCACAGGACTTTGGAGGAAGCTGATGCCCCATCACATGACCCCCCCCTGCAGCTGTGGCCGTGTTGTACACATGGCTCTGTGGGTGCTGACAAAAGGTATCCTTGTCCCTTGGGAGTCAAGGAAGTTGTGAAGTCAGCAGCTTGCCTGAGCAGTCCATAAAATCTCATTATGGAATACATAAAATCCTGAGTAGCTGTATGGGTTAAATGGAAGGTCTTGCTTGTCCACTTCCCATCTCTGACAGTGGCGAAAAAGAGATGTGAGGGCAGGGTAAGTACAGAGGGGTATTTCCTCAGAATATTCTTCCAAGCCCCAGCAATTCATGTGTTTCCTGTCAACTAAAGGCTGTGTTGGACCACTGCCAAAGGGATACCATCCCTGGAGTGTAGCTGACTACACTCCTCTTTTGTGAACAAACCTTCCAGCTTGATGGCAAAAGAGGCAGCATTTTCCAAAACAGGAGGCCACCCTTAAGGAAGCCCTAGAACCTTCGGTTTCCAAAGCCCGGGAAATCCCTGTGTAATGGGAGCACTGCTTCTCAACTGGTTTGCTTCAAACTGCACCACATCAAGCTCCCTGATGACTTCAAAGCTCTCAACAACCTGCTCTCACAATGGCACAGGTGGAGACGCTCTGCCTCTGAACATCTTGTCTCGGTCAACCAGGTAAACAGGTGCTTTCAGACACTGATGCTCTAGAAGTGATGGTAATCTCAAAGCAGCACAGCCTGCTGATTGCCTTTCTCGTTGATGAAAATTTAGACTCTTTGGCAAAGAGGCAAGAGCTTTGGCCTGGATAGAATTATTATTGATGAAAGTATTGCAGCTCCATCCCTGGCATCAAAACTCACTTTTAAGTGCTGGGACTCAGAGATGCCTTTGAGAATGTTCTCGTCGGACATGAGGGGACTGCGTTACGGCCAGCTCGTTTGATGCACACTGACACGTCTGACGGGAATCAGGCCTCCCCTCCCAAGGCAGGCATTGCGGAGGTGATCGGGGGCAGAGCGCGCCTGAGGAGCGGGGGGAGCGGCCGGCCCAGGCGGCTCTCCCGCAGCCGCACACGGGAACAGGGCCGGGGTCTCCCGGCGAGGCTCCGGGAGGAAGCAGAGCAGGTGCGGTGCCCGCGGGGGGAACTTGCGCCGCGGGCGCCCTGCTCGGGGAAGTCGCCGGGCATCCCCAGGACGGGACGGGCGCGGAGGGCCTGACTCGCCATGCAGGCGGGGAACCTCGCCCGGGGCCGGCGGCCGCTGGGCAGGTAGCGAGGGCAGGGCTGCGGGAGGCGGTGCCGGGGCAGGTGCCGGCGAGGGAAGGGCGGGGCGGGGAGTGGCGGCAGATGAGGGGCCAAGGGATGCAGGCGGGCGGCGAGGGAGGCGCTGCCCTCGGGGCAGTGCGGGGGGCGCTGCGGACCCCCCGGCCTCTCCCTCAATCTGTCCTTCTGCGTTTCTCCGCCGCCCCGAGGATGAGCGGAGCCGAGGGCGCGCACTTCAGGAGGGTGGCGATCCGCAGGAAATCCAGCGCCGCTCCCGGTGCCGGCGCAGCAGCGCCCACCGGCCCCGCGGGAGCCGCCGCCCGGAGCGCGCCCGCAGGTACGAGCGCATGGCTGCCGGGGGGCGCGGGGAGCACCGCTCTGTGCGCGGGCTGGGTGCGGGCTGGCTCCCATGGCTTCCCCCGCCCGTCGGGTGCAAGTAGAAGGTGCTGTCCGCGTATCAACTTCTGCCGTGCGGGGCTTGTGGCTGGGGTGGCTGCGGGGCCGCTGCTCGCGGGGGCTGAACTCGGGGGCTTACGGGCAGAAAGCCCGCCGGGCCTTCGGAGCCGCGGGCAGCTCGCCTCATACCTTCAGCACGAAATGTACTTAAGTTGTACTTTGTATTCATATCTATGTTTGTTTTGTATTAGAATATTATATTTATTTATATTTTTATACATAAGGCTTTTGTACTAACAGTTCTTAGGATGGCAGGGAAACAGTGTTCCCCCTCTTACAGTCCATGTCTTGCACCTGCCCCTCCCCAACGCCTCCCTCTTTTCCCCCTTCAGCAACAACCTGTGCTAGACTTGTTCGACACGTTACACTTCAGAAGGCAGCTGCGACAACATTCATGCATAATGTTGAAAGGGACAGTCAGCTCGGGCTGGTTACCTGCCTTACCTTGGCCACCCTGAAGAAGTGCACTGTCCTAAAATCTGAGCTTCAGAAAGCTGTCCTTTATCAGCAAGTTAACACGCACACACCCACACATTTGTAGGTCTGAACTCTGTGATGTGACAGCAAGTGTGACACGCTGCGCTCGTGCTTGCGGTGTCACGGCTTGGTTTTATGGGTGTGTAAGGGCAAGGTGGGTGAAGCAAAGCTTGAAATCTGACATATGCTTGTTATAATGCTGGGAATTATGACATGTCAAATACTAGGATGGGGTATTTTGCTTGGGGACAGTCTTTCCATGACTTCCTGGGCTAGAGGCCTGCTTAATTAACCATGAGTATGCACAGAGAAGAACAGACTATCACAATGCTATTCACAGAATCATTTATTTTAGCTTTAATGCATAGTGACTTTGGATTTGTGCATGAAACCACAATTTTTTATTTGTGGTGGGATTTTTTTTCCCAAGGCTTTATGTGTTTGTTTATATTGGGAAAGAGGAGTTGGTACTTGTGTTTGCAGTATGTAGACTTGGATTTTTAATCTCCTCTAATAGAGGCATACGTACAACCAGGACCCTGTGTTGTGATTTAGTTTCTTTAGTCTTCTGCAGTTGCTCACTTTTACCATAGACTGGGTAGTGTATTTATACTCATCTGCAATCTATCGGTTGTTGCTCTTTTCATCTGTACACTCACCAAGTCCGCCAGGTGACTGACTTACTAAACCTTTGTGCAAGGTGTAGCTTTTCAGTGTGACCATTCTTCTCAGCTTTTGGACTGCAGGAAGGTTGTGAGGGCCATGACAGGAACAGTATCCTGCTAATGATGTGTCCCTGCACTGCAATAACCAAACTCACAGTAGTTTCTTGTATTGTGTCTTCTAAGTATGAAAACCTCAGAAATAAGGGTAAGGAAATGAATTCCAAATATATGGGAAATAAAAGGGAGATTTAGTCATGGTTTCTCCATGTAAGTGCATAAAGCATCTCTTTTTTCCAATTCATAATCCATTTCTCCCAGAAAATGAGATGAAGAAACCTTCTGAATATGACTTCTATTCTTAGAGTGGGACTTTGGCTCCGTGTCTGTTCCTCCTGTTGCAGAGGCCACTGGAACAAGTGCTTCAGCATCCTATAAACCCAGGGTAGCTGTGTAGCTTCCCTCTCTGTAGTCAGAATGTGACTGCACCTGCTTCTGTGGCTGACAAAAGCTGACTAGACTGCCTGGATTCTGCAATAAATTTATTTCACAGTGCCAATATGAAGCTGGATGTTTTCTTTGTTCTATTAAAAAAACCAAAACCAACAAAAACCAAACAAAACCCCAGGTGTTTACGCTTTCCGGCTTATAAAACACTAACTGGATCTTAAAGAGACTTTCTAATGCAGCACTATGCCTTTGACCTGCTTGAAAATCTTACAGGAAAGGAGTTAGTGTAGCCCATCTCCAAGCCTTGTCTCTGCCAAGTGTTGTGCAATATGAGAGTTACTGACGTTACTGTCTGGGGGACAGGACTCAGGCAATTGTCTCAGATCTATATCTGGAAAGGAACTCGAGAAAGTAGATCTGTTTCATGAGCTGTAAATGCATTTGAAACAATTCTGGATAATGCATATGACAAGCGTATCAGAACTCTTCTCAAACTAGTAAATTGTGTGTTAATCAGTGCAAAGGCTTAATAAAGACTACTCTAACTCCTGTACACACAATAATTGCCTCACAGCCTTTGACACTGGACTGATGGAGGGAATGTTGCAGCTTTTCTGTGCTGGGAGGCAGAAGATCAAGGAGCATTTTCATTCTTGGTGTTGTTTGCAAACATTGCTCATGCTGAGATGAACTACTGAAGTTTTTTGTTACAGCATCAGTCTTTTGTTGTGCATTGCAATAAGTGTCTGATATGTAACAGAAAAATCTTTCTGCACTTCCACATACTATAGCCCAAAGTAATTCACCTTCATTGACACGTACAAAGTAGCAATTATGTTTTATTAACGTGGGTTTGAAAAAGCTGGGTGTGTTTAACTGCCTACAGGACAAAACAAAATTTATCTCTCCTTAGAAGTTGACATTAATTTAAAAGTTTAGACAAAAGAGCACTTGAGCCTTCAGAGATACTTCGAAATGGATGGAAAATGTCAAACCTGGTATCTGGAGACGGTTTAGAGAAGGGCGTTGTGTGGAGTAATGTGTTTAACAATCTGTTTTTGAAGGGAGTAACTGCTGTGGATTTGGTGTCTTTTTTTTCTGCTAAATTAGAATTCAGAGTTTGTGCGAGCTTGAGTGAATCTTTACTTCAAATGTGTGTGTATGCATGTTAACTCAAAATTAGCTTCCTGCCAAGAAGCAGGTGTAGGCCACAGCTTGCTTGTTCAGCACTTTGACAAGCCAAGAGCTCTGCAAGGTGTGAGTGTGGCACCACTTTGATTCTGCAGAGGATCAGGCTGTCCTAGGAGGTTCTGTCTCCTCTTAGTCAACTTCATTAAGGTGTGAAGCCATCACTCAGAATACAGGGACACAAGTAACTCACTTTCATAGCAAGAAAAAGCTTACTCCTGTCATCAGCACAGTCCCCTCTGGCCTTGCTGCACATAAACCAGATTAACTAATGTGGCATTCAAATCTTGTGTGCCTTCCCTGGCTTTGCACACTGAAGTGCAAATTTTCACCCTTTCTGGAATGTTTTCTTCTGACCACTGACTTCCTAAGTGTACATCTGCTGGCACTGTGCTGTCTTTTGGCAGTCTCAGACGTTGCAGAGTGCCTCGTGGGGAGCTGAGGCAATTTGCATTCAGGACAGCATTCACTGCAGCAAGGTGTCTTCTAGCACTGACAGGAAAAAAAATAGTTCCCCGCTGCTGCTGTTGTATCTCTGCCTGTAAATGGGTATGATTTGATGGGATTATGTTAAAGAAACTTCAGTAATCTTTTGCGTTTCCACCTTGCAGTAGGAGATAACTAAATGAGACTCTAATAGCATGCTGCTCTGGTCTTCGAAAAAATATCTTTGTTGTTTATTTTTTAAATGCTAGAAGGGCAAGTGTGCCCTGCCTGACAGTTTCTCATTGTCGTTGTTTTACCTTTGAAAATAAAGTAATGAACATCGGACTTTTATTCTTCTTGTTCCTGGCTTTGTATAACCCACTGCATTTGACTGGTCTATAGTGACTGAAAATTTGCTGAATAGTGTATTCAAGGAAAACCTGTACAATCATTAGGGCTAGTCTTAGCAGTGATTTGCATCTGTAGGTGTGTTAGAGACCACTGACAAAGAGAAAGAGCTGCTTTACATGCCTTCCTGGGGATTGGAGGATTTTTGACGTTTTTCTGAAGTTGAACTTTATCAAGGAGTGTTGATGCTTTAAAATGTTGAGAGAGGAAGGTGAATATGAGGAAACTGCTTCTAAATATTCCCCTCCCTTCAAAAATGAGGGAAAGTAAAGCATAAAAAATTGCTTTGTGCAGAATTTGCGTGAAAATACATTTTCCTGTCATTAGAGAGCTTCCTGTTTCTGTGAGCCAAATTAATTGCATGTGCCTCCTATTGAAGCAAATGTGGGGAAGTGCCAAGAAATGGAACTTTGCTTTTAGCATTCCTTCCCCCAGTTCTCCTCCAACATTTAGGATCAAAATAAACCCCTTAAAGCCAGTAAGAGTGTACTGTTTAGTTCATAGACTATCCAGTCATGTATATGTGTATTTTGGGTCAGCTTTGATGTGTCTATTTAATTTTTGCCTGACAATGTCTATTTTACCCAATAACTGTTGTTTGCCTTGTAATATTGACTTCATGGTGATCTGGATGTTGATTTCCTTAAATAAATTAGAATTTGTATTCACTGATTGACTTTCTAGTGACAATACACAAAAGATTTCAAAGAGGAGTTGCAATTTGACATGGGTTTGTTGAAAATTGAGTCTGCTCCTTGCTCTAGAGACTGCTTTTAAATACACCCTGAGAGGCCAAAATCGCTGAGGTTTGGGTAAGTACCGTTGCTGAAATGCTTTTTAGGCATTGCTGAAATTGGGAAAGTAATAATTTGCACACCCAGTACAAATTAGTTTGTTGTACAGAATCATAGGAGCAGGTTTCTTTTGTAGATAAATTAATAGATGTAGTTGGGAGATTTCTGGATTGGAAAAGGAGAGCTTGTTTGAGGAATATTACTTTTGGGTAACAAGTAAAATTGAACATTGACAAAGGAAGCTGTTACTAAAAGCTATGATTTGCCCTTGGATATTATTTTGTTCCTTTTCTGTCAACACCCCTATTGCTTAAAGCTGCAGTTATCAGACTTTTTCCCCGCTTCTTGAGTCCCAGTGAGGGACTGTTTCATCTCCCAGCATCCCAGTCAAAATCCTGTTCATAACTGGGCAGTATTTGGCACTGTTTGTTGGTATGTCTTGGGTACAGTGAGATCTGTGATAAAGCACTCCAGCTGCTGTGTTTTGCACTGTTGTGTCTTGAAGCAGTGTTATGCATTTGATGTATAAGATAAGTGATCTTCCCAGGATTTGTCAGAGGGAAAGGAAAAATATGAAGCAAGGAAATTTTAAAATGAGATACTTGTGGGCTTTTTCCTCTAGTTCTCTTAATATTGGGTAGATTTTCTTCAGAATATTTCCATCAATTCAATATTTTAATCAAATTACTGACTGTGAATTTTGTAGCTGAAACTCTGGTTCTATGAGGAGAAAAAATGGCTTTCTGTTTCAGAATGGGATGCTGTGTGTATTAGCTGTTCTGGATATAAGGCAATCCGTGATGAATATTTACACTTAGATGATCAGAATGATCCTTTTCATCGTGTTAAATCTGTGAATAAACTTTGCCTCCAGCTATTGATGGTCAAAACATTTTAATCAAATGCGTGGCAGAGGACAGCTTGATATATTCAGGCCATTGTCAACAAACTCCTGTACTTCTGACAAGGGGAGAGAGAAGGTTGCTTAGGGAGTGTGTCCCCAGAGCACCAGGTTGTGTAAATAACCTGAGCATAAAGGAGAAAACTGAAAGAGGAATTTTTAATGGTTTCTTCAACTAGCTGCCTGGGAAATAGCATTTTAACAGAGATAAGCCTTTAGCAGAAGAAAAGACTTTTGAAGTAAATGTAGGGAAGGGAGGATGGGGTTCTGTTGAAATGTTGGCAAGCCATGTAGAAACCAGATGTGGCCCCAGTGTGCAGATACACAGCAGTAAGGTGGTATCAGAACATATGGAGAATTGAGTAAAAACAGGAGAGAAGAAAAATTAACTGCTACAGTAGTCTGCAAAACTAGACATGTAAAGAAATGTATTTCTAATGAGTTTCAGAGCAATTTGACACCTCTGATTGCACTGAAACTCAGTAAAATGGAGCATAAAATGTGTTAAATTGGAGGCAAAAGACACCGAATGGAAGGTAGGGTAGAGCAATGAAATAGCATTCATTATAAGTATTAATGCTAAGTATGTCAGATGTTAATGTAAAACAAGTTAAATAGCTTGGAAAGAAGGGAAAATGTGGTGGAACTGTAGTGTGATGAGAAATTCTGTGATCTATTAATGACTTTTGAACAAATGTCTTGCAGCACAGGCGATAATGTAGCTTAGAGGTGTAGCCTTCCCCTCATGGGTAACTGCAGGCATTTCCCTCCCTCTCACACTGAGGCTGGTGTGGCCAGAATTAGATGAGGCTGGGAGAGAGACAGTGGTGAACAATGATTAAAAATCACTGACTGATTCAGTGGCTGAATTTCTTCTGGCCTTTGTAAGGGTTTGGCTTTTTGTTAGCTGAGCATGTGATGTTTCCGTGCCAGGCTTTTGGCTCTGCTGGTCACTGCTGGGGACTTTGTGGCACTTGGGAAAGCAGAAGTCAACAGAGAAGTTTCTAACTGCATCCTTGGTTTGTCTTCTGTTTCTGTGAAGCACGAGAGGCCTCAGCCTGGACACTTGAGTGCAGACCCCCTACCCATTCCTGGTGGCTTCTCAAGGTGGATGATGCAGGGAGGGAGTGCTGAGCTCCCTGGCACTGCCTCTGCTTCTGACTGTTCCCACCGGTCTCTGTTCCTTGTGGGGACTGTCCAGTCTTTAAGCTCCAGCTAGAAAGCTGGGGTAGGGTGACTTTTTATTTATTTAGTTAAGGGTTTATCTTCCTACTAGGCTGAGACGTTTGATTGCTTAAGCTCAGGAGTCTGTCGTATGCCACAGATCTTTCTTGAATGCTGTAGTGCTGCCAGCCCATAAGAGACCAGGCTCCTAGTTTCTCTTCTACTATGAAACAGGTATTCTAAATCAAAGTTAGTTTCTGCAGCAGACTTAAAAAAACCCAAACAGTATAAATTCCCTGAATTGTAAAATTGTTAAAACAAATAATATTTGAAGACAGGTTGCTTTTTAAGTATTTTGTCTTGTACAACAAAAGCTTGATGACAACTTGTTGTGGTGAGTTATTAGAATGTTTTTCCTCTTTGCCATCACTTACCACCATTCACTATCTTGTCTGTGGTACTTCACTTCCTTAAATGAATACTAGTATATATGCATTATTTATATTACCATCAGTAACTGAGTTAGGAAATTAAACTTACTGGCTAACTAGGTCTCTCTTCAGAACTGGTAAGTTAAGAATCAAAGCAAAGTCACTGATACAGAAAAAGTAATTGGTTTTGATAGAATTGAAATTTTTCTCAGTTTTATGCAATTATACTGCTATCAGCCTTTTCTTCAACTGACTCTTGCCAAAATGTCTCTGTCGTAATACAAACATACTGTACATTCCTTTTTATTCAGTCTGACACTAACTCTCCTTATTAAGTGGTTGCATTTCATCTGTGAGGGTGGAATTCTTTTGTATTTCAGTTATTCTCCTATGGGTTAGCAGTACTATAGCATTCAAGAAAGTTGTGCGAGATGAGACACCTGGGGAGGGCTTTCAAAAGCCTGAAAATTCTTAGTTCTTAAAACTTTAAAAGGGGGCTTTCATGTCTTTATGATGAAAGCTTGGAAATTTTTATGTCAAATAGTGGTGCTAGGGAAGGCTTTGCAAAACACCTGATTTTTGTGGTATGTAAATAAAATCAGAATTCCTATCAGTGCATGAAATTATTCAGCATTTGTGTTTTGGCTTATTTTAATTCTATATATGGAGCAATGTGAATTTTATTAAGGTGTACTTTAAATTTGAGAGCAAGTTGCATCAATTTACTACTAAAAATCATCGTCCATTTCAGAAAGCAGAGTGGTTGTAGTGCAGCAGCTTAAGTTGACCATGTCCTGGTAATCTGACCCGACTGTTGCTCTGCAATTACCTTCACATGCTCTTGCGTTATGCATGATAATACAGCGACCAGTGTTCCTCACAATTTATTAATCTATAACCAATCCAGGGCACAAACAGGCTCACCAGACCTACAAGTGAAGGGCATGCAGGTGCCTGAGCTGGCTCTTAAGGCGCTCTTTAAGCCTGCCAAGGTAGGGGAGGCAGCGGCGGGTAATTGCCACGGCTTTTGTGTTTGTGGGGGGGTGTAAGCAAGTCAGAGCACAATAACCCAAGAGGTGGGTTGTGCACATGCTTCCAAACTCCCTTACATCCTTTCCCTGTCCTGGATCAAGCATAGTGGGTGTCTTCAGAACAACATTCCTGACATGCAGTCAAGGGGTGAGAGAAGTATCCAACTGCTGTGGACAGCCAGCAGGAGACCTGGCTTGTGCTGGTGTGGGCTGCCCTTGGTCTTCAACTTCAGTGTGGAGAATTGCCCCTTTAACTGTTTATTTCATTTATTTTCTGTATAAAGGCTGCTTGTGCATGGGATATATGAAAAGCTTTCTGTTCAGAGAAATGAGAACAGTATTAACATTGTGTGTATTAATAAGGAATTTAAAGGAACTTCAAAACCCAAGTGAATTACCTCTTCAAAGGATTTTCATGGAGCTTAAACAAACAAGTGTCTGTTCATCATAACTGTGGAGAATTATTACTTCCTGGTTTTAACAACTGTTACCTTTTAACACTATTATGGTTGCTTTTCCCAGGTGGCCAATGCCAACTGTACAGTTCACTAGTTTTATATGGGATTTTTCAGGGCTGTTGTCACCAGATGAGGTTGAGCTGCTGGAGAAAAGTAGGCCTACCATTTTAAAACCTGAGTAATATCAGGGTGTTGTAACGCGATATGTATCGTGTACCTTATCCCTGTGAATATTGTGACCTCTTTGCTAGGTCCCAAATGCCATTTAGCTGTTGTGTGGGACTGGATCCTGATTGAAATGCATCTTAATTGAGTTTTGTGCCTCATGTAGCTTACAGAAAATGTTGAGATACGACAGTGGTAGGTTCTAAATGAAAAATGGATTAAGTAGTTTCACTGTGCATGTGTTATGATTTGTTGATTTAAAGACCGACATTCTATAGAAAACAGGAGTGGTTTAGGTGTGTTGCATGCATCTCCAGTTGTCACATTACTTTTCCCCCACAGGGATAAACAGTTGATTAAAGGCATCTGCCAAGCCCTTTATTGATTGCTTATGTTCTGCTGGGGTCAAGGTGTCTGTGTTCAGCATCCATCTGAAATAGCATGCAGTCTTTGACAGTGGTGAGCAGGACCAGGATTCTCTTAGAGGAGACATCAGAAAGCCTTCACAGTCTTCTAAAACTTCTTTCGTCCACATAACTCAGACTGTTATTCTCTGATAACTTATTGCTTTCACTATGGTTTTCTGAGAAAATATTGAGGTAGTCCTTTCAAATAACAAAGAGGTTTTAAATTTGACTCAGAGAAAAATGAGTGGTGTCTAGAAGCCTGGGTTGGTAATGCCACTGATGTACCTGCACGGGGAACAGCTCCAGGGCACAAGAGTTTATAACTCTTTTCCAGTTCATTTGTTTAGGTGTGATATAAGGAATACTCAAATATGGTGAAGTTACAGAATCCAAACCCTCACTTGCAGAGAGGTGACTCTAGAGCAGGGCAAGTGAAAACTCGAGTTACAGGGCTCAGACCCATGAAGTGTCCCCAGTGTTCCTTGTCAGCACCAGGCTTTCCAGTTGTTTCCTTTTGCCTAGAGGTGGAGGTATTTGATAGCTCAGGAAAAAAAAAATCCTGAAATTCTCTGTTAAAGTGTTTTTTTGGAGAGAGTTTTCTTCAGGAACAAGAATTCTGTTCCCTCTGCTGCCCTGTGGTGTACAATTCTATTGCTCACACCATTGCTGGCTTAATAGAAAAAAAACTCTTTCACTCTTTCCTTCCTCTCACTGCAGGGAAGGAGATTAGAGACCTGAGCAGAAGTAGATGAATTGTTCTCTGTGGAGACCATGCGAGTGCATATATTTAGTAATCATCTGTTTTCCACAGTGCTCCGCTGAGCTCCGTTTGCTCGTACAAAAGTACTTGTGGAAGAAAAGAACCACTCCTGCCCTTCTCTGCTTCCCGTATGTTTGTTCTGAGGTAGTCCTTTGTGCCCCTGTACCACCCTCAATCTACAGTTTGGGATAGAAATGGAAGAATATCTCCAAGTACTTTTCCTCCTTCAGGAAATCAAACAAAGTAGCTGCTTGCTGTCAAATGTTAGCTTCAGTTTCAGGAAGGAAAAATGCTTTTTAAATATGAGAAGTGAGAATATATTCTCCTTCCTGAGACTGACAAGGGCTACATGCTTATTATAGTCAGTGAGCTGACAGGCAACACTAATGTGGGTGAGGCTGGCAGAGTTGGAAACTGAAATACACAGAGCTGGGGGATCTTAAGTACTGCAGTTGAATTTTTTTTTGTCTATGTGTAGAAGAGCAGGTTGTTTAATTTAAAATACAATATTTGCTGTGGCTCAGGGTATAGAAGCAGGATCTTTCTGATAAGGAGTTTTTTTCAGGTATAGTACACAAGGGATTAGAAAAGCAGAAGCTGTTCAGTAACTAAGGAGAGGACAGCATGGTGCTGAAAGGACCCTATTCCTAAGGATTTTTTATTTTTAAGTTTTTTTTCTTGGTGCATGATCTTACAGTGAAAGAAGGAAGGAGAATTCTGATAGTTGGTAAGCGTGTTAAACTCTAAGTGAAAACTTCTGAACTGCATTACAGCAGCTGCTAACAAGCCACATAAAACTAGAGAATGAAACTGTGATCATGAAGAAGAACCTTCATTTTTACCATAAGCTCTTGAAAGACATCTGTTCAAGTATAGAATCAAATTTTGTGTGGAATGTATGCTTCTCTCCCTATATTTTTTTCTATATGTGGATGTTATAATGTTGAACGATCTGCATTTAAATTATGATTCTGTAATTAATTATTTGGTGAGTGTGGAAAACCAACTCTTTTACTCTTTTCTACTTATTAACTTGGAAGGGGTGGGATTTTGAGTTTGTGGAGTGGGTTTCTTTGTTTGTTATTTTTAAATACTATTCTGTTCCCTAATTAGGACTTAGTAGATACATTTAGGAATATACAGGCAAAATAACCTTTTGAAAAGGTGCAGAATGTTTGTTTCCTGATTAGTGGATTGTGGGGAATGTCTGCATGTCCTGTCTGATTCATTTATTTGATATTAAATAGGAAGCAGGTGTGAATTCTTTCTATTAATTCTAGTTTAGGTGTTTGGATTAAAAAAAAAGCACACCTGTGTTTTATAGCTCCTAGGAGATTAAAAGGAAGGTAACCTTTCCAACATTAGTTGTATGACAAGAATCTGAGTTTTGAAATCTAAAGCAGAATTTCGTCAACTTTAGTGAAGGTAATTCTAACATAATAAGGTAATTTATATTTAAGTAACCTTATTCTACTTCAGTATCTTTCAAAACATTACCCACGTTGATTTATGCACAGAATTGTGCCTTGTGTCGAAAATGTGAAAATTCAGTATTAGTACATAATACCTATCTGAACTTAGGATATGAGGAGCTGCATATTGCTCTTTATTGACAAATATCAATAAAGCAACATGTAGATAAGTTTTGACAGATGAATATTTAACTCTATGTTTGTACACAGACTTAAGTAGGGATGCTGCACTTAGTAGGCTCAAAACAGGCAGGCAAAGTAAATACAATAATCTGGGGTTTTTTTTTTACTTTGTAATTGAATTTAAAATCTTGTTTCCCTCATGGCCGGTCACTGAATTCTCCACCAACCTTTACTAAAAAAAGCATAATAAATTGCTTCTGTGCTGGAACCAGGAAGGGAAGGCTGCAGCGTGTTCACCACAGCAGCTGTGGACACAGAGCAGTGGGCATGGCAGGATTTAGAGGTTGGACTGTCAAAGTTTTCCAGCTCCTGCTGCCATGCCTTGGGCCATGGCAGTGCTGTGCTTGACAGCAGGGGCTGCTGCTGAATTTCCAGCTGCCTGTGGCTCAGCAAAGCTGGTCTGGTTTTCCTTCCTGGACTGGCAGTTCTGGGCTCGGGCTACAGACAGTGTTTTGATTTAAGTGTTTAGGGCTGTAATGTTAAACTCCTTAGAGGTTCTGAGCTTTTCATATTCAGGGAAAAAAAAGGCAAACTGACAACAGCATTAGTTATATATGCTTTCCTCTATCTTCTTGTATGCGTATCTTCAGATGGAGCTCCTCACTTTGGCATAGTTTTTAACAAAACAACAAACTGACTTACATGGAAGAGAACTTAATACATAAGCTGATAGTGATAGGACAAGGGGGAGCAGTTTTAAACTAAAAAAGGGAGGGATTTAGATTAGATGTTAGGAACACGTTTTTTATTCATAGGGTGGTGAGGCACCGCCACATGTTGCCTGGAGAGCTTGTGTTCAAGGCCAGGTTGGTTTGGGCTCTGAGCAACCTGGTCTGGTGGAAGTTGTACCTGCCCACGGTGGGGGGGTTGGAATTAGATGATCTTTAAGGTCCCTTCCAACCCAAACTATTCTATGATTTTATGGATGTTCATACACTGAACTTTTTTGAACTCTTTGAAAGTCTTGAGTACTGACCTACAGCCAGTAAATCAGTTTTAGTTTCCCTAAGGTTTAGTTTAACTGTGAATTATTTGCAAATAGGCTGTCCCTGCTTATGCTGTAATTCAGTAGAAATGGTTGTGCTGAGTAAATTGGCCATGTGATATGAAAGGTGAGGGGATTTCTGACCTGTCTGCTGCATATTTATATAAAATCAGGCCTGGTCTTTTTTATGATCAGGTGAAAGAAATGTGACCATGTAGAACATAGGTTTGTTTCCCACAGACTTCATTCAAAAGGTCTCTCTTTCACAGATTAATCTGTGATTAATTGTAAAATGGTTACATTTAGCAATAACTCAGCATGATAGTTTTCTATCCTTATTTCAAAGTCTAGTATGAAAACAGAGCAATTTACCTGCATATTTCTTTCTTTGAGAGTGGCTAATTGTGAGCTGGAGATCAGTGATGAAAATTTGGAATTGAGGATAAATTGCCTGTGGAAATGGATAAAAGGTAAAACACTCTTAACCTTTTAGTGGTTTTGCTGTAACTCCCGCACTATGCTTTTCATATCTGCAGTGTGGTTACTTGTGCTGGATAGTGAAACCTTTCTAAAACTCAGTTTTGCTTTCTGCTTCCATGGCAGATCTCCTTGGAAAAAAAAAAAAAAAAAAAAAAAAAAAAAAAAAGTAAGTGCAGATGCACTTCTTCTTTTCCCAGTGTCTGTGCAACTTAACACTTCACCTTCAGAAACTGCTCGAAGGGCTTATTGAATCCCTCTCTGAATCCCTTAGTGACTGCTGATGGTTGGCAAAATTTGTCTCAGCAACTTTCTTTCCTGTCCCTCGTCCTTGTGACTGAGCAGCATTATAAGAAATGACTTACAAATTATTTGCTGTAGTTTTTTGGACATGTGAAGCAGAAGTACTTGTCAAGTGTGCTTCCATCTAAATAAGAACAAATGATTTCTAGGACTCTTCTGTCAAATTGTAAGCCAAAACACCGGATCCTGTACTATATCGTGTCCCAATTAGTAAAAACCATCTTTTACCACAGTAACCATTGTTGATCCATAGTTTTGACTTCAGTGTGCCACTATACTAAAACCACGTAAATATCATACCACATTTATCCCAAGTATACCTTGTTGCCCACTTCAAATCTTTGACCTGACTGGGAAAGTCAGTCCTGGTTTTTTTAAATTAACCACATTGAGTGATCAGCAGTAGCCCTCGGTGCAGTGACAACAACTCTCAGGATGACATGGAGCAATCTGAGATCAATGGCACCGTGAGCTGATCATTTCACAAGACAAATCTATTTGTCTGCAGTTGGAGGTTGGCTGGCTGGTGTTAGATTTCTGGGTTTTTAAGTGAGAACCGGGAGATATTTTTCGTGTGAAATAGAAAACCAGTGTTTTTTTGTCTCATTAAAACAGAAGTCTTGTTATTGCAAACGGATTTTTTTTTCATGGTTTAATTCTTTGAAAAACAACGTGCTATATTGTAGATATTGAAGATTTTGATCAGATGCCAGGTCTGTGTTGCTAATATAATATCTACATTTTTATTTTATTTTCAAGCAGTCCTTCGTAGCAAGTAATACAGTTTTGAAAGGATTGAGGCTCTTTACAACCTATTTCTTCAAACCCATAATGTTTTTTTTCAAATGTAACATTCATTTGTAATGTTCTTATTTGTATATGTATTTTTCATCTCAGGAACAAATCATCACCCTTTAAAGGTTTTGCAAGTATTTCCTTAGATAAAATATTTTTGACCTATTTATCTTTGTCTGTGTGATAAGTATAGTCTTCAGAACTGTTTTCTCTGCAAAAGAAATTTTAAAGGATCAGAACTCCATTTCCCTGCAAAAAGAGGAGGCCGCCACTGTGTTTTATTTGATTGATATCTCTCTCTCTTACTGGGCAAATAATTATTAAAGCTTCATATTGCTGCATAAACCACTGGAAAGGACTATGGAGCAGGAGATTGCAGGTGATGTTTCTATATTTTAGGGCGTTTTTACACCACAGACTATTAAATTAGAGAAACATGAACTACTTATCTGATTATTGCTCTTGGTCTGCTCTGCTGATCCTGAGATTGCTTTGAGAGCAGTGTTGGGAAGAGACATCCTTCAAAACATTGACCCAGTGTGAAATGAATACAGGATGTTTCAGCTGCAGGATTATCCCAGAACTGATATGAGCTCAGTACTATACTTGTGAAACTGAGAAGAAATTGCTGGAAGCTGAGCTTTCTTTGTGTCCTGGATCACCAAAAAAAAAAAAAACAAACAAACAAAAAACAAAAGAAACTTCTTCCTTCTACCAAATAGCTGGAATAAGATGAAGTGTATTTCTGATGATCTCCTAAGTATTTTCAGTGTGGATGCCTTGTTTTACGGATAAACTGGCAAGGATCTGAAAATGGCATGGCTCTTGGGTGTGGGTGGCAAAAATCCCACTTTCTGTTGATGTCAGCTCACCCTTTCCTGTGGAAAGGATAAGGAATGCTCAGCAGGCAGTAATAACTGCTCTGCAGGGAATGATGAAGTGCAGTCTAGCAATATATTCTTCTGGTAGCCAGAGTCTTGGGCTTTCCATTTGTCTGGATGGGGTTTTACTATTCACTGAAGTATCTGCTTTCTGGAGTGGGTTATGCACGCAGAGAAAGCAGCATGAAGTGGAAGTGTTCTGAGCTTGTGTGGGTCTTGCCATCTTTCTCTGCATCCACAGATAAGAGCAAAAAGTAATAATAAAGCTCTTGCCTGAAAAAACATTTTCACATATTCATAAAATAACTGAAAAGTGCAATATTCTGGTGGAAAAAGCAGCTCTCCCTCTCGTTTTGGCCTTGAAAACCGCAAAAGGAAGTGAAAGAGACAGCGAGCCCTTCAGTGGGTAGGTTGTGCACTTGGGTGGTGGCTCAGAAGATATAGCAGGAAGTCAGTCTGGTGTAGAAAGAATCTCTTTTGACCTAAGGAGAAAAAGTGAATCCCTAATTTCTTACCAAATGCTCGTAGATGTCTTCACTGGTAAGTAAATAAATTCCTGTATATAAACAAGAATCCTTCAGAAAAATAGGGTAGGGTGTGGATGTCATAATTTTCCACAGAGCTTCTTTCCTTAAGGCAAATCTTTAACGCAGCAAACATTTAAGCAAAAAAGTAATCAGGGATTTGTTTACTGAGAAGCACTGAAGGACAAAAAGGAAGGGATAAAAAAAAACCCCCAAAAGCAGTATTCTATTCTGCCAGCAATGTGATTCAGAATTAAATACCTGCCTGCAGTTAATTAGGATTGATTGTCTGTTTCTAAATTATGCATAGGAAAAGCAAAGGTATTACTCAGTGGGGTTAATCAGAGTGTTGTGAGAGCAAATTTGAAGTTTTCCATTCTGCACCTAGGATTTTACATACAAATGTAACAGCTAAATATCCTGTTTTTCTAGGTACTGAGTTTGAGCTCTTCTGAAAACCGCTTCATTAATTGACTAGTCTGGATATTGGATTTTTATTTCTAACTTTAGGCATGTAAACCAACAGATTCAGGTATATAATTTGGTAGAGTAATATCACTAAGTACATTTCTAGGTATTTTAACTGTTTTCGGAAATCCAGAAGTGCCTATGTGTAAAAAAAAAAGGTTTCTGCCCCTTTCCAGCACGTGAAATTGTCAGTAAAAGCTAAGTGTAGCTGAGCAAATGGCATCTGTGGACAGCTGAGGTTTGTGCTGCAGTGAAAATGTGAGGTCTAGAATGCAGTAATTAGAGAGGGTAGTCAATATTTGTTAATGAAGGCAGTGCTTGTGATCTGTGTTTGAAGGGGGAGCAGAGCAGTGCTGCCCTTCCTGCAGTGCCTTATTGACCTGCTGCAGCGGCCACTCTCTGCTTGCATGGCTCATCCTGGAATCATGGACATGCTTTCTTTAAGAATAAATAACCTATTTTCCAAAAGTGCTGGAAGTAGT
Organism: Platysteira castanea; assembly: GCA_013397175.1. Lineage (NCBI taxonomy): Eukaryota > Metazoa > Chordata > Aves > Passeriformes > Platysteira > Platysteira castanea. The sequence continues at coordinate 155,848 of VYXC01008043.1, forward strand.
TCAAGAAAATGCATGGTGCTTGGGACTACAAGGTGTATGGCCACGTAATATGTGTGTGTGCAATAACAAGGGGTTTTGGTAGGATTTACAAGCTCCAGTAGAGGCATTTTCAGACCAATTTCCCCATTTTTTTCTAATGTAACTTTAATTTTTGTTAAATAGATCAGCCTAAAGGATTTATGCATAACTGGAATGAGGGAAATTTAGTCTGTGAACTACTTGCTGCTGCGAAAGGATAATAAATGAATTATGATGTGTTTGGCCGACAAGCTTCAGAAATATTTCAGTGCTTTACTTCTCTGGGAAAGACTGCTGCCACGTAATTCCATTAACTGTGTGACACGGCTGTGCAGTACCCAGGCGTGTCACTGCCCTTGAATTTCCATTTCATCCACTCCTTTATTTGTGCTGTTCCCATGAACTGTTTTTCTGCATCTTTCCTGAGGTGCCAGCTTCTCGGAGGTGATCAGAATAGTCAGCTTGTGGTGGTGACCTCTTCTTTATTGTAGCTGTCAGAGCGAGTTTGCTAGGATCAAAGATGGAGAGAGGGGGTTCTATTAGAAAATGAGTCTTTGCGTGGCATTTCTTTCAAGGCTATTCGAAATCTGGCTTAAGATGAAGAACGTGCCACTGAGGTCTTTGCTATGCTATTTAGTTCCACAATTACGGAAGAAATTACAAAAGATGGAGAGCTGCTCATTTTCCCATGAAAAGGGAAAACTACCACTTATTTCCTTTTGGAGCAAGGTAAATGAAAGGGAGAACTTTTGGGAATTCTCCTGTGACATGTTAGGAAATTGTTTTAACCAATTTTATTCAGTGTAGGTATGTTGCCGTGAGCAGGAAAAACAAGTACAA
>VYXC01008043.1:156738-253721 GCA_013397175.1 Platysteira castanea
CCCCCCTCCCAAATTCTGCTTCTTCAATTTATCATGCTTTTTATGCTTATTAACATGATTTGGTAGTGATCAAGGCTGCTCTCAGAAGCTCTTACAGCACTCTACAAACATGCTGGGTAAGATCCTGATATCTCCCAGTACTCAGAGCTGCTTTGTATAAAGTAAAACGTTCCTTCCTTCCTTCTGCTGACTCCTGGGCTCAGAATGTTCATGATTCTTGAATCTATCACTTGGAAGCCTATGCTGACCTATATGGATTGACTTATTTTCCTCTTTAAAAATGCTTCAGGTATTGAAAATGTTTTATTCCTCTATTAGTATTGGGAATAATGAACACTTAATATGCTACTACTGTTGTAATGTAAAAGTCTTTTTGAAATTGACTTCCGTCAAGAGTGCTCTAACTTCACAGTTGCAGGATGGTCAGTGACAGACCACTGGTGCTGGTGGTGGGTTTTAGATTGCCATCCTAATCCAATGGACGTTTAAAACTTCTTTGCTATGCTGTTTGCAAGATGGCCACATAAACCTGAGTGGGGTTGAGGTGGTGGTATATTGAAACCACTTGTTGACCTCTGTTTATCAATGGTTTTCTTTGTAGGGGATTCATGTACTGGTGTTCACAGTCCTTTACATTTTCTGCACTAAACTCAGTGGGGTGGGATCTGAACATGGGCTCCACTTCAAATATCACTTCTGTGACAGATTCAGGGATAGAGGGTTAAGATTTCAGCCGGGCCAGAGCCATAGGAAAGGCAGTGTCTTTTACACTGGTACATCTGGGGAGAGTAAAAAGGGTAGGAAGTCAAGTTTTTGAGTACACTGAAAATCACCAAAATTTTATACTTCTTTTCAGACTTATTTTTCCACTTGTTCTCTTTTTGGTAAATCTGCTCACTGTACTTGAAGTGTAGTTGGGGCCTTGTTTGGGAAAGGATAACCTCATAGCACAAATCTTGTATGACTAAAGAATGAGCTACACTGGTCTATCTGTACTTTTTGACAGATGAAAAACCTTATTTAGATTTAGATATTTCCTCTATGCTGTCTTGCTGAAACCATGAAGCCCTTCCCTTTCAATGGGGCCATGTGTGATTTGAAGCAAAGAGAGAAGAAAATGACCCTTTAAACAAGGCCTTTGTGCCATTGTAGGAGGTCTGGGAAAACAGCATAAAGAGCTGATGTTCGGTGTATGAAATACCATTTTCAGTGGAAGATGTTTGCTTACAAGAAAGTATGTTAAAGTAATGTTGCTCATTTCAGTTCTGTAAATTTTACAGAAGCCAGGCTGGGGTAGGAGAGTTCAATTTTGGTTTTGTAAATCCAAAAAAACAAAGCGCAGATGACTGATGCACTTACTGTTTCTAGATGAAGTGTTGTCTGCCACGTATTTGAAAAAAACAACCTTCCCATCTTCCTAAGCTGCTTCTTGTATGTCTAAAGTAACCAGGACCAACCAATCCAACCACAGCCAGAGAGCTGTACTATGCACATGGTGGGGATATATGACAAGTTTGTCTGGGTTTTGGACTCACCATCTTTCACTTTGCATACTCAGCCTCAGGGGTTGCTGAGCCCTACCTCGGCAGGGGAGGCTGATGTAGAAGGTGAGAAGGCAGCCAGCTGCTCCTTCTGTGCAGCCGATATCTCTCAGGTTCTCCCAAAGACACCTTTTCTGGAAAGTTCAGTCTGCCTGGGTGGTTCTGTCATGAGCCCTTTTTTTTCTCTTTTTTATTGTTATTTCTTCTTTATTTCTGGTTTCTTTAATGATCTGATTCAGAGCTTGCCATATGTGGTTTTACACAAGGCACTTTCTGTCTCAAAAGTTTCTGTTCTCTCCTGGTCTCCTGGGACTCTCAGAAGTCCTTTTATTTGAGATATCTGCCACAGTTCAAGAAGCCTTAGCCCTGTACTCTTTTGCCTACTGCCTTGATATGTGATCTTCCTGTGAATTTTTGTCCTTAGGATGCTGGCATTGCCTAGAAATAGCTCATGGTAATTCTATTTTATTTTTTTTAATCAGACTGCACTGTAACTGTAAGATCTGTGGAACATAAAGGCTGTGACACACAGCACTGTAGCTGCAGTGAGAATCAGATTTGAAGAAATACAGTCTTTATGTATTGAAGGTTCTCTGTGATCACCCAGATATCTCAGAGAATAGCTTGGGGTTTTTTGTGAAACTTGTGTCCATTTTAAAACAACAAAAACAAAAAAAAGTAAATGTTCCTCATTAGTACTTTATGTCTCTAAAATAGTCAAAATGAAAATGGCGAGCCAGTGGCAGTGTCTACAATTAGGTTTATTTTTAAAACTTCCGTCTTTCTCTTGAATGTATTCCAGATATGTATTCTTATCTTCACACCTCCAGAAGTTACAGTGAGTATCTGATAGATAATTGTAAACTTGATAAACTTTCTTTGCACTTTTACACATCTCGACACTTGAACTTTTAATTATCATTGCTGTATTTGTATTAGTACAGCAGAAAGGATGGGCTAAGAAACACATCTTTAGTTAAGAAGGCACTTTTTAACTGACTTTTGCAGTGTGAATGTTAATTTAATTTAATTTAATTTTAATTTCTCTTGAATGGAGTCAAGCCACTCTGTACCTATGGAAAATGTCTTTGGTGTCCTGTTCTGTCTTTAGTTTTTCTCTCTCCTTCTGTGTCCCTTGATAAGACTTTTGAGGCTGAAGTAGGATATTGAGGTTCCTGTTTCATGGACCAGTTTGTTCCTTAAATAGAAAAGTAAATGGTTGGCTGGCTACTTTTTCATCAGGAAGTTTATACTGCCTCAGGGATTTATCTGTCACTGAAAGTAACATCCATGCTGATTGCTCTGCAACACCAGTGAAATACAATAACTATGATTGAATTGCTGCTGTTGGGATAATGGTGGAGGGGAATACTGTAAAATAATGAACTGTCAGGTAGCAGTGGAATTCAGCCCCTTGTTTAGTATAATGTTTGTGGTTTCCAGTGGCATCTACTTTTTATCATGCTTGCTACATAGGTGTTTAAGTTCTTATAACAATGTCTGATGATAATCATCTTCTGGCAGATTATCACTTTCAGTGCAGAGGAGCTCCCCACACACATTGGGTACTACTCACCCTTCTTACTACAGAGGAACAAAATTACATCTGCTTCTTCCCTCAAAAATGGTAAAATTTAGGTCATTTGGTTGCTTCTGGTTCAAGAGAAAGGGTAGCAGAATTCCTGGCTAAAAGTTTGTAATCTGGAATAAATGTTTCCTGGTTGTCTTGAGTGGTTAAAATAAATGTCAGCTGATTCTGGAGGTGTTAAAGGATGTGACACTGTGCTTATGGATCTGGGTTTCTTCCTGCACCTGTCTTTGCTCTGCATTTCCCAGCTGATACAATATGTGATATATTTGAAACCTAAGTGCAGATGTTATATAATGAATCACTGTTTTTGTTGGTTTGGGCACCTTTACATCATTTCTTCCTTCCTCACCTGTTTGAGGGGGTTTCTGTTAAACTCTCAGAAATATCACAAAGGTGGTTTGATCATCCTTCATGTCTCTTGATATCAGTGCTGTGCCATACAGACAGGTTTTTCTCTTAAAAATAGTTAATCTGAATAAAGTAGTTTAGTTCCAAGCACACTGTTATATGAGGAAAACCTTGCTACTTCTTTCTTAGGTTTTTTGTTTCTTTGGTTGGGTTTTTTACTAGATTTAGCCATTTAAAGTCCTAAAATACTTGTAAGCTTATCAGCAGTGCTTCTCTGAAATATCAACAAATAGTATTGCTGAGAGCCTTGTACATGAATAATCTTAAAATACTGAGAGAAATGTTATATCTGCTTTCTTCCCAGAAGCCCTGTGCATCACGCAGTAAAAATAGATTAGTGATGATATAGTAGTAGCAACATTCTCAGTCTAGAAGTTGTTCCCTTTGGAGTGGGATGTGCAGAACTAAATCCAGACGGGCACATGGGAGACTGGCAGCTCTGTGGGTAGGGATGTGAGCGGCAAAAAAGCAACACTGGTTGCATTTTTGGAATAGCTCTTTTGGTGCTGAACCTGGGAAATCATGCGATGACTTCTAACAAAATTCCCGGGATCCTGGAAATTCGCTGTCTTCTCAGTGGAATTTTTCCATACAAGGTCAGTATTTAAACTCCCTAGTGGCATTTTTCAAATATACTTTTAGAATAGCTAACTCTTTAAACTTGGCAGAGACAAGCAGCTGCAGCCCTGAAATGATCCTTGGCAGCTGATTACCGCCTTCCCCAGCTGGCAAGTTTTCCTGTTGTTTTCCTCTTCCCTTTTGTGTCAGGCAGTTGGTGATATTTATTTGTCCTCTAATGGGAAAGCAGTTTCCTTTATCCCATATTAGAACAAAGCCTGATTTTTATTTTGATTCCTGAGTCCCTTTTTCCCCCCTCTCCCGTATGACTGCCTAAAACCACCGTGGGTGCCATCAAGAACTGCATGTTCATTTTTCTTGCCTTATAAATACCTGCACAGCCTCAAGTAATTAATGATTGTTTCCTCCTCCTGTGTTCATAGTCAGTGGGATTATTAATGCTGGGGTTATGCACACAGAAGTCTGCGCAGAGAATTGAGGGATATGTTGAGGACAAAAAATTCATTGTAGAGACAAAGATTTTGAACTTAGATTTCTTGAAGCAATTCAGTAGCTTACCATAGGAATTTTTTATGTTTTAAGTTTTCCACTCAGGATATCATAAAGTAATTCCATCATTGTTTCCTGTTTAGATTACTGTATTTCCCAGGTTTCTTCATTAATAGTTTTCTGTTTGTTTAGTTTTGGTTTTGGGGTTTTTTTTCTTTTCTTTCAAAGCATCTCTGTGACGAATGTCTTTACAGACAGATATCTGTAAACTGGTTTTGCACTTGAATGTGAGAAGGACACAGTGGTGAGAGTGAATTTTCTTCTTTGAAAAAGAGTAACGTGTCCTAGTTTCTGATGGACCTCATTTATCTCATAGAAGGTGAAGCCACCTTTCTGAATGGAAAGGTTTATTAAACTAAATTTACATATTTTCTGTGGTGTCTTCTTGATAATCTATGATGTCTTGTCTAAACTTCATCTCTCATCTAAACTTAACCTCTCTATTGTACCAGAGTATTCCTGTAAGCTATTCCTCTCTACACTAAATAAGCTGTGCAAGATTTAGTAGTCAGCCAAAAGTAAAAATTCTAGATGAGTGAAAGAGTCCAAATTAGTTTTTTCCCATGGTATGAATGGCATTGTTTGAAGGGATATTTTAGCACGTGTGAGTATTGTTAGTTTTTAACTTCCCTGGGGCACCATATGTGTCACCAGTTTGCATATGACTTTAGCAGAGGTCCAGTGTGGTGCTGCACTTCATCTGTGGAAATTGTCTGCAAACTTTTTCCCTGTGAATAATGATAAACTGAAATTGCTATTATGGTTTCCTGCTTTTTCCTAATCCCTGTGCCTCTCTGAATAAAAGCCAAAGAACCCAAACCTAACATGTTACTCTGACATTTATTATGTCCGTTTATTTTTATATAAATAGTTGTGCCATGCCTTCATACACCAAAAATGTAAACATTCTTTCCATTCTATGAAGTTACTGAACTCGAAAGCTCTTCAAAGGGCCCCTGGGAAAGAAACCCACCAGAACAGCTTTCAAAGTTCTTCTTGTCTCTTTCTTTGTTTATGTTTTCTTTCTGTCATGTACACAAACAGTTCAGGACAGGGAAGAACTTAAAACACTTGAAACTTAGCAGATGGAGACAGATAATGGCTAATAGTTACTGATGAGGTTCTTGTTCTTCAAATTATACTCTAAGTAAAGCAATTTGCCCAGAGGTAAACTGGTATTTGAGCTTAAAGGAGGAGCCACTTTGTGCTGTTGTACTTACAATTACGGAGTGTTGCCCTTTGGGTATGGACAGCATGGTCAGGCAGAGATTCTGGAGGTGGCTTTGGCTCCCTAAGCACTTTTAGTAGCCCTTTGGAAGACACTGGTCAGTTTAAAGGCCAGACAAATTGCAGCTATTTCCTGGCAAAAAGGGAAAGAGAAGGAATTTCTTTTTCCTGGGTTAACATTGACATTGATACTGTTCCATACTGCTGTTAACTACCTGGACAATGGAAAGCAGGGCATCTTCAGCAAGTTTGGGGATGATATTGCATGGAGAGGGAGCAGTTGATATGGGTAGGGTAGGGATGCTTTTCAGAAGGACTTTGTCAGACTGGAAAAATGGATTGAAAGTCCCTGCTGTTCCTTATGGGCAAAATCAAGTTTTAGTGTCCCTGCTGGAGAAATCTCTGTGCAATAGCAGAAGCTCGTGCTTAGAGAGCAATGCAGATATGGGGAGCTAATGAGTCAATAATGTGCCTTTGTGCACCAGCTGTGTTGGGTCATGGAAAGTGAACCTGTTAGTGGTCAGACTACATGTGGAGTATTGTGTCCAGCTTAGGTGGCTATTAAGAGGAAATTCTTTACTGTGAATGTGGTTAGACTCTGGAAAAGGTTGCCTTTCTATGATTCCTTCAAAACTGAACTCCTGCATGAGTTGAGGCAGCAGGTAGTGCAGCTTGAACCAGAGAGGGTCTGACAACACTTGTCAAATTGCCTGTTGTCATCTGCAGATGTTCCTGTAAGAGTGTAGATTGTAGATGCCTGGCTGTTTAACTGGAAATATAAATGGCCCAAAGCATGGGCCTGCTGAAATAATCTTTGTTGTTGGTTGCAGTTCTTTGTAAGGCAACTAAAGTAATTGTTTTGCTTCCTAAAGGAGAAAAATATGCACGAACTCCCTTGTCTTGGACAGCAAAAGAAACCATGCAGAGTGTTGTGGTCATGGTCGATGCTTCCTCTAGTTCAGCACCATAGCTGCAAGAACTTAAGTTATGTTCTCATTGAATATATCATATAATATGTGATATCATATCTTGAGACATCTTCCTCATTTTTTAGTTACTGTGGGCTTCTGTCCTGAAGGAACTGTAGACTTAAGATAGAATTTATTCTTGAATAGTCATTTTTCATTTTTCCTTCTGAGAGTCCAAGTACATAATAAAATAACAGAGAAGGTGATAATGAGCTCTAGGAGTGAAATCTTGCAAAAATGTATTCCTCGAGGTGGAGCAGCAAATACGTGCCTGTTGTAGCTGGGTATTTATTTCCTTGATTTTGAATTGGTTTCCCAGGCTCATGCATCTGCTTTGAAAGTCTTATGAGAATATCATCATTCAAATAAATAGTTTCAGTTCTAGGAGAGGTAAAAAGTCATCATTTCCAATCCCTCTCCCACTCCCTCCCCACAGTCTCCTGTCAGTCATAGTAGCTGATAGAAAGGCTTAACAAAATATTCTGACAAATGCCTCGGACACATTGCAAGACAATAAAGATGTGCAAGCCCTGTACAGAAGAGACCAAAGAAATCCCTGGAGAAGACAAAACTGAACTGTTTTTTCGGTTGGTGGTGGTGTTGTGTAACACTTTTGTTATTTTTAGTTTTTAAAGGTGTAAGTGTATACCACAGAGCTGTTCTGGCATCAGTAGGTCTTTCTGTGTGCAACTCATTTCAGAGTCATAATGAGGATTCCCTAAACCATGAAAAGATTAGGAAGCAACTAAAGAATAAGTAGCAGTGTTTGCAGTCTAAAATGGTGAGTCAGAGTCATGGGTACATGTGGCCATGGACTTGTCAAAATGCTGGGCAGCTGTTCAGAATCTGCAGTAAAGGGAGAGGGACCCAAATTAAAGTGGATATCTTTCTTTGTGTGTAGGGGTGCCTTCTTTTTTTTTTATTTTTCTTTTATGGCATTGCTCATCTAAACACTTCTTTATTTAAAAGCAAATACAGAAAAAAATTCCAGTGTGCACTGGCTGAATAATAATATAGATAGCATGAAGATTTTGGCACAAAGCAAACTTAGAGTAAAGAGCTTTTGTTCTTGTTTAGCTCTCTGAGTAATTTCCACTTTATTTGACTCTTGCTGCATGAAAATATCTTGTGTGCTGCCACTGCTGATTAATATTTTACCATTTTAATTCAGAGGGACATGTACAGAGTGTACAAGTGGAAGGGCAATCAGATGTTGACAACCTGATGCAATTTGATCATGATTAATAATAACTCTGCAGGGCCTGGCTTGTTTATTGACTTCAAACCAACCAGCCAAACAGCCTCACCACCAGCACCCCACCCCCCATAGTCTCACCTTCTCTGATACTAAAAAACTTCTGTGCTCATGTGCATGTCAGTGTTCTCTAGCAGCTCCTCTTTTGCTTTCTTGCTTGCAAATCTGAGCCAAATTATGGATTGGACTGGAGGAGCTTCAGTTTTTTTAGCAAAATTTTCTGTTTCAAGGAGTTAGCTCTCTTTTTTTTCCCAACTGGCTGCTCTACTAAACCTGGATGTTGAGTAGATGAGTGTAAAACTCTGCTAAGCTACTGTTTCTAGAGTGTCTGAAGCTTTGTCCCTTTTGCTGTGATGTAACGTATGAGCAACAAAATCTAAACCCAATTATGCATTAATTTTGGTTGTTTATTTAAGAGTTTTTTGAATATAATCAAACATAGCTACTGTTTTGTTATATTCCTGGGAATGGGAGAGACCATAGTGTGAACACGGAAACATTCCTCTGAACACACGTAACACTTTTGCTTCTTTTGGGTTAGAGGTTGGTAGCCTTCTTAAATCAGCATTCAGTGGAGATCCTTGCTGTCAAAGAGGAGAGACAAAAAAGCAAGAAATGTTTACTATTATGTACTGTGCTTAATACATAGGCTTCCTGTATATCCCAAAAGAACTTCTCAGATCTTTCTGCTTCCAATTCTAAGCATCATAATCCCTCAAATCTCCAGAGAGATCACTGAGGAAGACAGTAAGGCTTCTTGTGGTTCACAGTGTCCTCACAGTCTAAATAACTGTGACTAGAATCTCTTACAGCTACATCTTTAGTGTTTCTCGAGCTCTTTGTGAAAATAAAAATGGATGAATTTTCCTTTTTAAAATACGATGTTGAGCAGTCTTTCCATTGAATAGGTGACACAGGTGTTTCTGTCTGCCAGCTGCTGCTTTAGAGGGAGGTGGCAGACGTACAGGATGTATGTTGTGTTCAGAGGAATGTACTCGAGGTCACTTTGGCAATCATCCACTGCTGCTGTGCTGTGTTGAGTCAGCTGGAGTATTTATATCCATTTTTAGCATCACTTCTGATAAATCACAAATGTAGATGTCTTTGCTGTGACAAATGCATGTCTTAAATTTGAATGTGATATATTTCTTCTGAGTTGAGGAGTGGATGCGTTTTGGAGATCAGTTGTTTTGGATCATGTAGGACTGAACTGAAAATCTTTTCTGGGGTGCTCTGTCTCCATTTTGTGGCTTCCAGGTATGAATGTCACAACTTATTAAAGTTTCTCCTTGTTGTGGAATAGAGGGACTGATTAACAGCTGAATCTGAAACCTGTTAGACTACAGATTTGGCTATATTTTGTCCCATAGTGTAGGATTGCCTTAAAATTAGATATTAGATTACAATTTTCTGAAGCAATTGAAAAAGACTATTTCAAGAGCCAAAACCCGCCGCATTAACAGTCTTACAATGTAGCCTTAATTATTTGTCATAAAAAGCTTAATGGAAGCTTAAATAAAATAACCTAAGTTTAAATAAATGGCAATGTAATATATGATATAATGTTACTGAATTCTAAGTAACTGTAGTCCAGATGAGTAAGTGCTCTTTGCAGACTGTCGGATGCAGGTGTTTTCCTGTTGATGACAGCAATCACTCCTAATGGTTATAGTGCTGAAGTCAAAGGTAACTCTGTAAAGTGAAAACCACAATTTTTCTTTCATTAATTTCTGTTCAGCTATCACTTCCTTCTATAACCTGAAATTTCTAGAAGGAGGAGTGCGAAAATTTAAAGTTTCTCCTGTTAAAGTTGCAGGAGGTTTCTAGAAGTAACATGACTGAAAAGATAATTGTAATTCATACTGACCTATCAAATTATAGATTCAGAGCTTGAAGGAAAGGGTCAGAAGGGTTTCTGGGTGAAATAGGGGACAGTATTGAGAGATGGTGATGTTTAAACTCCATTTTTTCACAGTAATGCTGGGGATCCTAGCCCTGCTAGTGGTTAGGAGAAAATGAGAGAGTGGTTGATTTACACTGGTAGCATCAGATAGCTTTCTACTGAAGAACCATTTAAAAGTACTGTATTCCTCTTTCTCTTCTATTAAGCTGAGAGAGGTACAGTGCATAGTTTTGATGATGTAGTTTTCTCTTATTTATCTTGCCAGGATGGATTAGATATGCCAATTATGCTTCAGGGCTGGGTGTTGGACTGTGTAGTGTCCTGTTATGTCTTCTGTGCCTGTGTTTATAGAACTCTTGTTGATCATTAAATATCAATTTTCTGATGTATAGGTTCTCACACTTCATGAAGCAATAGTACGGTAGACACATACTCACTCCCCTTTTTGTAGGACCTCTTAGTTCCTCCTGTTGTAAAAAATACCAGTTAGAGGAATGGACTTCTAAAGAAGCTGCATGGAGTGGGTGGTGTGACAGGTGAGTGTCTGGCTGTCTAGAAAGCTGCTGGCATAATCCACGACCAGTGCTATGGGATTTTATCTTAAGAGTTTGGGTTTTTTTAATACTGAAGCATGGTGGAAATTGTCAGGTCTTTTTATTCTGCCTGAAAATTCTCTAATACCGTTTCAATAATGTAACAGTCAATGCAGAAAGGAGTCAGGAGCTTTTGGCAGTCAGGGCGTGCTTGTTGCTGTGCTGAATTTTGCATGGTGCAAATATGCAGCAGCAGAAGGGTTGGCGGCCTCCTGCTAGCGCTGGGAGTAAAGAGCAAAATGATGAGAAGCAAAAATGGAGGAACAAATTACAAGACCTTTCTTGTTTCCAAGTTTTGTGCTACAGGAAAATAATAACTCACTACTAAACAGTTTATTACTGTGAAAAGAATAGTGAGGCTACAAAGTGGAAGTAACTTACAGAAAGCCTTTCTGTGAGTTTATACATGTGTTTCTAGTTCTTCGCAAACTAAAATACAGGACTTCTTCTACAGACATTCTGCATTGCCAGACCTGCTCATTATTTTCTTATAAAGTGAGGGTTCCTAAAAGGCCTTGAAGGTGAGACAAGAATATAGCTTCCATAATAGGGAATAGAAAATAGCTATTCTTGATGGTGCTGAGACAAGTGAATCCTGACATGTAAGGATTTTTTTTATTTTTAAAGAAATACTTTAAAGATATTTCCTTTGACATAGGTGCCCACTCACACAATCTGCTGTTAGTATGTGTTGAAATACCTTTCATTGCTTATTTCCTGGCTATGTCACTAAGTTATGAAATTCAGAACTTCCTTTTACATAGAATGAGTTGATAATGCTCATTCTCTGTCCAGTTTAAAGATTGCCTCCTGAATAAATAGGCTTACTTGCACAGAATCACTGGAATGTAAGGATTTCTGCTTGTGGCACTGGCATTCCTATACAAGGCATGGGTAGCTGTAAGTAAGTGTCTTTTGGTTTTGTGGGGGTTTTTTTCTTTAATAGTTTACTGGTTTTTAAGTAAATATATGTCCTCTAGGAGAGTCTCAGAAATATTTGAAAATCAAGATATACATCGTTTTTCTCATCCTGGCCTGTAGCTGATACGTGTATAGACCTCTCTTAAAGAATTAGAAATCAGCAGGAGGCCAGTAACTTCTCTAGTTGTCTGTGCAGGANCTGTTTAAAATGTAAGTACAGGCAGACTGGATGGAAAATGTTTCATTGTAGTGCATATATACACTATATATACACATTTGCACTACGTTGTATTCCTTGAGGAACATTGAAATGCAGTTAAGTATTCATCCCTGTTGGTACTGCATTCTTTTGACTCACTTTTCTCACCAGTGCAAAGACAATCAAAACTTCAAAAGTGTCTCCAAAATTTATTTTAGTGAGCAAGATCAGTTTATTAGTTCTGTTTTGTGCACGTGTGTCAGCCTTGCTCATTTCTCAGAAGGTGAGGAGATTTTCTTTGTAGGTATGTCTTGATTTATGCTGTTTATTTTTTTTCCTTGTCCCTATGTGTAGTAAGTGCAATTAAAGGCAAACTATGAAAAGTCTAGGCCTTTCAAGGTACTGCAGTGACTCATGTGCTAATACTCTTTTTTGTTTCCTTGTAGCAAAATAATAAAATCCTTGCAAGATCCCTCTTTTTTTGCATTATATGTTAGTAGCAATAGTAATACAAGCCTTCACGAAGTGCTCACTGCCAGTAATACTGTACAGCAGTGGGCTGTACTGGGCTGATTACTTTTACTGAAAATAATCTGAAATAGAGATAACCTGCTGTATGCCTCTAGTGCCATGTATCTGTCATGAGNGGTAGCTGTAAGTAAGTGTCTTTTGGTTTTGTGGGGGTTTTTTTCTTTAATAGTTTACTGGTTTTTAAGTAAATATATGTCCTCTAGGAGAGTCTCAGAAATATTTGAAAATCAAGATATACATCGTTTTTCTCATCCTGGCCTGTAGCTGATACGTGTATAGACCTCTCTTAAAGAATTAGAAATCAGCAGGAGGCCAGTAACTTCTCTAGTTGTCTGTGCAGGAGTGAATCCATGGTCTAGATCAAGTTTTTCTGCCGATATCAAAAAGAAAGGTTGTTTCTTGCTGTTGTTGAGGACCGAGTCATCTGCCAGCGTCCAAGGGCAGTTGCACTAAACCGAATTCTCATGGCTTGGATGAGCAGCAGTGGAAGCAGAACAAGAATGTGTTGATCCAAGGCAGTTACCCGAACAAAGAGAAGTAGAAGCTTGTGACCTTCCTCATTGCACACCATGGACTTATCTTCAAATTTGTAGTTTCTGACACTTTCTGACCTTTCCTTCCTATCTTTCTGTCATATACAGTCTGAGAATAGTGATGGTCTTTGAAATTGTGGATGGAGACAAGGAGTGAGTGTCACTACGGCCCCCCCATATCATTACCTTGCAGTGCATTGCCAAAGGTTTTGTTTGCCTGAAAGCAAAGTTTAGGTAATACTTACATTTACTAAAGTGCTGTTTAAATATATAAACATGTATGTATAGATATATTTATATATCTATATATATATAAAATACATATAGCTGTTTAAAATGTAAGTACAGGCAGACTGGATGGAAAATGTTTCATTGTAGTGCATATATACACTATATATACACATTTGCACTACGTTGTATTCCTTGAGGAACATTGAAATGCAGTTAAGTATTCATCCCTGTTGGTACTGCATTCTTTTGACTCACTTTTCTCACCAGTGCAAAGACAATCAAAACTTCAAAAGTGTCTCCGAAATTCATTTTAGTGAGCAAGATCAGTTTATTAGTTCTGTTTTGTGCACATGTGTCAGCCTTGCTCATTTCTCAGAAGGTGAGGAGATTTTCTTTGTAGGTATGTCTTGATTTATGCTGTTTATTTTTTTTCCTTGTCCCTATGTGTAGTAAGTGCAATTAAAGGCAAACTATGAAAAGTCTAGGCCTTTCAAGGTACTGCAGTGACTCATGTGCTAATACTCTTTTTTGTTTCCTTGTAGCAAAATAATAAAATCCTTGCAAGATCCCTCTTTTTTTGCATTATATGTTAGTAGCAATAGTAATACAAGCCTTCACGAAGTGCTCACTGCCAGTAATACTGTACAGCAGTGGGCTGTACTGGGCTGATTACTTTTACTGAAAATAATCTGAAATAGAGATAACCTGCTGTATGCCTCTAGTGCCATATATCTGTCATGAGTCCACCTGGAAGCCCTAACTGTGACCAAGACTCCCAGTATTCATAAGAATTTTCTAAACAGTTTCTGGCAAAATCTCTTTTTCCTTCCCCCCCCCGACGTGAAACTGGTTTCTTATTCTTGTGGGAGGAGGTAGACTGCAAAGAAATCTCTGAACCACTGAAATAGAAACAAAAATAAAACCCAAGAGTATTTTGGGTGGCTCCAGTGGAACACATACTGTTGGCTTAAGTGGCCCTGTAAATTTGGGTTGCGAAAAAGCTAACTCTCTTGTGTGAGCTAGCATGGGAGGTGGGTGGAATTTTTAGGTTTTGTTGGTGTTGTCTCGTCAGCTACCAGTAAATCTCGCGATGCTGCTTTTCCTTCCTTTTGTCAGTGGAGCTGTCAGCTGTGGGCATGGAAGGAGCATGCTCCAGGTTTGCCTTAGCAAATACCCTCCAAAATGAGGTTTCTTTAGATGGGTTCCTGCTCTGTTGACCTGTGGAAGGAGCTTCTGCCTAGAGAAAGGAATGTGTATTGTAAAATGAATGTGGTGTTCTGAAACCTGTTACAGACTGCCCAGAAAAGTGCTTGTTTGTGTTGGATCTGGCACAGATGTCTCTAGACCTTTGAAACCTCTGGCAAGGTGGTGCCTGATGAATTTGGAGAGGAATTTAAATCAAACCAGTGTGTGTTATATGAGTGGATCTGCTAAATACATTTTAAGAATTTTTTCTGCATTCTTTGCCACTAATAAGTTATCCACCTGCAGTGGGCTAAAGCATGAGGATGCTGATGTACTGCTCAAATACCACTGCTCCTGCTGCACCTCAGATTACCTCTGCAAAGCCTAACTTCAAGTTCTGGAGTTGTAACAGCCTTTTTTTCTTTCCAAGTTTGGTTGATGAAGTATGAGAGCTTCCTGTATCTGCACAGAGGAGAAAAGCACACTGAATACTCATAATGTTGTGAGTTACTTCATTGTGGTAGCATTCATTGGCTTCTCTACATTTCCTTACTCTCCTACTGTTGTTGGTCTGTACTGTGGGATAATTTATAGAGGAGGGAACGTACAGGCCATTCTTCTTCCAGAGATACAATTTCTATCTTTGTTTTGCCAGTTCTGTCCAAGAGCAGTCCTTCACTTCCTATACAGACTTTTCAGAAACTTTTTAGTGAAGCCTAAGGAGAAAGGAAAGCCCTGTGGCCACAGTTCCCACCCATGTGCTGCTCTGATGTCTGTTCTGCTTTCATAGGAACTTAACTGGTAAATAAAAAGCACAGAGCAGAACCCCTGGGGTTGGGCTCTTCCCCAGAGCTGGATTTACTCTTACATTGCTCAGAACCAGATCCAAGGAGCTGTCTGTGATCTCTCTGAGCCTTGTGAGTCTGAGCTTTGGCTGGCTCAGCTGTCAGACGCTGAATGTCAAACCTCGGAGGCTGCTGCTTTTCCATGGAAACACTCTGTGAGATTGCAGAAATAATCAAGCATGTCTGGTGGTTGCTGTGCCCTATTGTTGGGTGCTTCCCGACAGTGAGCTGAATTGTCCTACCTTGACACACTGAGTTTTCAGCTGAAATCCGCTCTACTTTTGTCATCCCTCCTGTGCTTTTTTTTTTNTTTTTTTTTTTTTTTTTTTTATGGAATGCATTAATTTGACAGCTTATTCTGCTGTTGTGAGGCAAGCCTCTTGATGTTGGCTTTCCATTTCTCTCTGTTCATGCACAACTTGCAAAACCAGATGCAGCCCTCTTGCTTCTGGGTAGGTACCACCAGCATGAGCTGTCTCATGCCTCGGACGTGCAAGGCCTGAGCTGCAGTGTGCTCTTGAGGTAGCCTGTGCAATCATAGATTCTCCTTAGCAGTTCTTCTGTGCACTACATTTTTCTGCTGACATAAAAAATTTTCTGTGTTTACAATATAAAATTCTGTTAATTAGCTGTGTCTTTATTATGAGCCATTTCCAAGAGGATTTTCTTTACCGGAGGAAGGGGCTCAAATCCAGAGCCTTTGGATGGGTGGATTTTCTTGAAATTAGATTTTACATAATTTGCTTTCCATAATACTTGAAAATTATATTTATCAATGTGCCTGGATAACTCTAGATATGCTTTAGTACTGGCTTTAGGAAGAACAATTTCTTTGCTACAGGCATTAATAACTTGAAGGCACTATTGATACAGCTCAGTGGGAGAGGTGCCATAGACTGCTTGGAAACTAAAGCAATTCTGGTTTATGGAATGTGTTTCAGTGTGTTGGGCTGATGCTGTGCCTGATCTGAAAATAACTATCTTTGGAGAAACAACAGTAAAAGTCTTGTTTCTTATATTTCTATAAGGCATTCATTTTCATAACTTGAAAGCTATTCTGGAGGACTGCCTATGAAGGGAGGATAACTTTCAGGCCCGTGCACCAAACAGGTCACTAAGATGGCCTAGTACAACTTCTGTCCGTGTTTCTTTGTTGTCCTTTAATGATAGTTGCTAAAAATAAATGTCCAGAGAGAACAGCTGTTGTAACACTGGGAGGAGGATGGCTGCGGTGGATGGAGACAGTGTCATTGAGCTGGCGAGAAGGAGATAGCTCATCTCCCTGCTGCAAATCCCCCTTCTGTAAACAGTAGCAGTCTGGAAGGGAAAGGTCCACCGCTCGAAATGCTGACGTCATGCGAATCAAACACTGCCTGTAAGAACAAAAGCAAAACAGCTGCCCTTTCTTCCATGCCCAGCACACATCTCCTCTCAAAGCACCCTGTGAAAGAAAAATAAATGCTGTAGTCTTGTTTCCTGTGACACTGAGGAGCACGTGCCGGTGTGAAACCGTGCGGCCCGAAATCGCTGGGGAAGTAACGGGAGTGCAGCTCGCCAGGCCCGAGGTCTCCTTTGCTGAGCATCTGCAGAGCTGCTGCTGAGGGATCACTTCTGTCTGCAGGGCTGAATTCATTGCTTTCCTTCTGCAAACGACCATGGTTTTTAGGAAAACAGCCAGTTGAGGTAAGCCAGGAGAGACAGTGGACATGTGGAAGCCTTGGCCCTTCTGTGCTTATCACGAAAATCTTGGGATTTTGGAAAATTAAGAGGAAATTTTGTGAATTTTATCCTCTATACTTGCTTACAAGAACGTATATATATATATAAAATACTCTTAAAAATGTAGACATCCTGTTTCCCTTGAGGTGAACTTCTTCAGTACTGCATGGTTTGGAGCTAAAAGGAATACACAAGCATTTTGTGCCCCTGTGCTTGGCCCTGGTGAGGCTGCACCTCGCACCCTGTGCTCTGTTTTGGGCCTTTCACTACAAGAAAGACATTGAGGGGCTGGAGTGTGTCTGGAGAAGGACAGTGGAGCTGGTGAAGGGTCTGGAGCACAAGTCCTGTGAGGAGCAGCTGAGGGAGCTGGAGGTGTTTAGCCTGGAGGAAAGGAGGCTCAGGGGAGAGACTCTATCACTCATTGTAACTCCCTGAAAGGAGGGGGTAGCAAGGTGGGAGTTGGGATCTTCTCCCAGGTAACAACTGACTGGACAAGAGGAAATGGCTTTAGTTTGCACCAGGGGTGGTTTAAATTGGATATTAGGAAAAATTTCTTCACTGAAAGGGTTATCAAGCATTGGAAGAGGCTGCTCAGGGAAGTGCTGGAATCAGCATCCCCGGAAGTGTTCAAAAAATGTATGGATGTGACACTTGGGGATATAGTTTGGTAGTGAATACAGTGATGCTGGGTTAACAGCTGAACTCCATGATCTTGGAGGTCTTTTCCACCCCAAGCAATTCTAAGAGTCTATATTTATACTGAAGTTGATTTCTCTGTAGAAAGAAAGGTGACACTATAATAGAGCAGATCAGTGTTTTATTGTTTTACTTTGTCTGGCAGTAAATGTTGCAACTGTCAGGAAACAAGCCCGTTTTAGTAGAACTCTAAGAAATGGTATAACAAATGGGCAACAACTTGAAACCATGCTTGTGTGAGGCCTGACAGGTCACTTAGGTGCTGTGGTTGGTTTTAGCTAAAGATTTCAAATCTTATGCAGACAGTGGAGACTAACTGCTGTCTGTACGCCTCATTCTAATCTCACATAACTTGTTTTGGGTGAATAGATTTTTAAGTGGTCATTACCAAAAAGACCCCCCTTTATCCAATTTGAAAAACACACATTTCTAAAGCCTAGTTTCAGACTTCATCAACCTGAATAAAATGCCAAAATCTTGGTCTGTCAGATAGCAGCTGGGACTGGAAAAGCTGAAGCACGTGGTGTCATTGTTGTGAAAGACAATCCTTTCAATGAAATCAATTCAGGACACAGGATGTAAATATGTTCTTTATGTTCCATTCGTATCTTCCAGCTAAAACCAGTTTATTCCCAAACTTCTGTCTCTGAGCCAAACAAGAAGGGGAGATGACTAAATTTTCTTTTAGTTGTCCACCCCTCCTCAAAATCATTTTGAATGTGCTGTTTTCCTCTGTACTTTTCACATAATTTGAATAAAACTTTTGTCATAGGTACAGAGGATGCTTTTTTTAGTGTTGCTCCATATACGTTACCTAATGCTTCTGCCAAAGATTGTAGTGTGCCCCACTGCCCCTTCCTATGTGTGATGGCTGCTCCATGTAGTTTATTTTTTTTCCATTGTATCTGTGTAAAATCAGACCAAATGAAATGGATTCTGACTGCTGTTGTCCTTTATTCTGCTAGCAGTCCTCCTATAACGAGTACAGCTAGTTCTTGTTCAAGAACAGATGGTCTAAGGGTTTTTATGGTGCATGGAACAGGTTTTCCAATACCAAGATCGCTTATAATATTTCAGTAAACAACTTAATTTTTAAATGCAAAGTTAGAATTAACATAAATCTAGAAAATTGTTTTGTAGGAGGTGTCCCTTTCATGATGGAAAAAAGACTGAAACTGAATTTGAATCCCTATAATTTTGAAGTCAATTTGCTAAGAATTGTAATTGCTCCGTTTTTTTAACCCTGGAAATGCAAAAATGCATAAAAATCTGTAAGTACATCAAAACTAATTTCTGAGCCACAGTCTTTATTTTCAAAAGGCAAGAAGGAAATGCTATTTCTGCCTTTCATGATTCTTTAATGCTGAAAAGTTTTATTATTAAAAATTGGCAAGTTAAATAGGATATTGGCTTTCTTCCTTACTTTATTTTACCATTGTTGCTGATGGATAATTAGGTTTGGTGTCCATATAAGCTTAAGAATTTTTTGATGATGTAAAGAGTACTTATTTAGAGGAAGAAAATGGATTGAAATTAGCAGCATGAGTCAGAATGATCTACTAGTCCTGGAGGGCAAGTTGGCAGACCTGGGTTTGGTCCCATGCCTGTCACCAGTATCCACAGTGCCCTTGTGAGCTCTGTGAGTTCCTTCTGAAATCTGGGTCCTCTTCAGCTTTCTGTGGTGGGGACTTTGGTGTGGTTTACAGATACTCTTGTGCTGTCAGCAGGAATCTCAAAGACTTCCAATGGTAATGTACCAGCAGTTTGATAGTGGTGTCTTTTACCAATGTGAACTTCCCTGGGCTTGCTGCGAAACAAAACAAACATCCTTCTGCAGTGAGGACGAGGAAAACTGAAAATTTGGGTGGGAGGAGAGAGAAAATCATAGAGCTCTGTGTCTGAAACCACTTGCAGAAGACGATGTGTTTTTGTGATGGTGGGGTCCAGCTCAGGGTTTTTCAGTCTTTTAAAGGAACAAAAAGCTGTTCTGCAGGACCAGCTAGAAGATTAAAGGTGCCATTAAAGGAGAAAGGAAACCATTTTCCCTTCCTCAAAAGAATAGTTTGCTAGACCTAAGTTAGCATGCAGGAACCTGAGGTCCAAATTTGGCTCAGCTTTAAGTAAAATTACCCACAGCTTTTTTGACACGCCATTAGTCATAAGCTCTGAGTGGTTTTGAGAGTGACGGAGAGAAAGTTTCAGTGAGTCAAGGCTATTGTACATTCAGTGTTTCAGACCTTAAATATTTTGAGGCTCTGCAAGTCATCAGTATTTAAAGCCTTAATATGTTCTTTCAAAGCCTTTTTATTTTGCAGAGAAGATCGTTATCGGTTGGATGTGAAAAGCCACTTCCCTTTTCCCTGCAGACGGCATCAGTGGGAATTCTCTGAGCTGGTGCACACACCTTCGCTGTAGGTGTGGAGCTGTGCAGGGTCTGGCCCGGTGAGAGCAGAGGTTTCAGGCACACCTTTGATATGGGAAAAAAAAGGCTTTTCCAGACACGCCTCTCCTGGCAGTGCAGCAGAGAGACTGGGCAGTTTTGCCTGCTGCTGAATCAGCATTGATCTCGGCAGATGCAGAGCAGATAAGCCTGACAGAAGCCCTGAGACCGAAACAGAGGGTCTGTGCAGTTCTTGTTGAGCAATAGATTACGGGTATCTTGAGGGGAGCAGTTTCAAAGTCCGGGAGATAGAGATCGGGCAGCAAATATTTCCCTCGTGCTGAAATCAAACCCATTCAGGGGAAACAAGCCTGCCTTCAGAAAATCATTTTGTCAGGGGAAAAACAGATCCCAGCTAATTTCCCTGAGCGCTCTGTTTTAATAGCAGATAGAACTCCCGCTTATCTTCACCTCCATCTCAGCGGGTGTTTTACCCCCTTTCCCCCCGCACACGGCGGGAACAGGCAGTGCCAAGGTTAAACCTGGCCACCAGCTTTTGTTCAGGTGCCGTGCCTGCCTGCGAAGGCAGAGCACCTGCCAGGCATGCCCAGTCAGCCCTAGAGCCGGCTCGGCTGCGCTCAGGCTTTGGGAGGCTGGAGCACAAAGAGCGCTTGTTGCCCCGGTCCCCGGGAGTCTCCCAGTGCTACCACTAGCTGGGGAGGACTGGTTACCATGGAGGCTGCCATCTGTTCACTCCCTGCTGGAATGTGATTATCCTCGCTGGGTTGGGAACCAGCAAAAGCAGGGGAGCGTGTGCTGTCGGCAATTATCTGCAATGGAGTGCGTTAATGGAAGGCTGGAATTAGCTAGCTGGAGGAGCACATAAAAGGATTTTACCAAAACTGTTAATGATTTCTAGCCAAGAGGAGCAAGCTTTTTGCAAGGTCGGTGCTAAATTCATTTTGTGTGTAGGTAATTTTTAATTGATGTAGCGGCTTTAAGGTTTGAGGATGGCAGCACCACGGAAATAATGCTTATTGTTAGGAGGGTGTGGGGGGATTGTATTTTAAGGATCTTTGTTTGTCTGTTGCAGTTCAGGCAGTTTAATCTGGGGTAGTTAAAGTAGTAAGTCAGAACAATAACTGGCCGAACTGACACAAATGGAGCAATTCATATCTCTTGTCTTTATGAAATGCTGTTTGCTGCCAGATCTGTTTGATTTACATGTCTTTTCACGCTCACTGCTTTTTGTCTGGGTGATTTCTTTTTGGATGTGATACGTGTTTGGTTTTCGTACTGGCATGAAGGGTGAGACGAGAGGGAAATGTTCAGGCAGAGCTGGTGGTACAATGGATGTTTAGGGTGTTTTATGCAGTTTGCCCAGAGGAAGCAGCGTAAGGGAGGCAGAATGCAGGAGCAGGTTTTCCACTCCTCGTTCCCACCCTCTGCCCCTCTTTCTAACTCACCAACTGACCAAACATTTTGGACTATGTCTCTTACAGTGATTAATTGTACAGAGACTTAACATGAGTTTTCAGGATTCTCTGCAAGTATTATGACTGTTTTCATGGCAGGATTTATTTAAAGGGGAAAATAAAATTAAAGGTATATCCTTGTAAGGTTTTCATGTCCTATAAAAGACTTCTTTTGCCGTGTTGTAGGAGCTAGGAGTATTAAAAATTTTCATAATATATGCATGGTAAACGTCTTAGTGCAATTAAAATTGCTGACTTAAAATGGGGGACATTAAAATTTTGCCCCTCCAAAATGCAAAATGTTATTTCAGCACATGTTTTTAGTCACATATGGGCTTTCCCTTTTCAAATAAAGGTCTTACACTGCATCCCTCTTGCCAGAACTGCCATTTTTATTTGGTGCAGGGGAGAACACTACTAGAGGCTTTTAACTAAAACTGTGTCAGTGCTAATTCAACCACTCTGTCCTCTGCTTTCTTGCACTGAAAATGTCAGTGCATTGCAGTCTGGACAGAAAGTTACTGATAGCGTTAATAAGTCACGATTGCAACATATTTGACTAAGATAAATTTTTAATCTACAAGATGTTTTTCAAGTCTTGGTGCCTAACAAAAGTGTGTGTGGGAGGTTGAGAGGGTTTTTATTTCTTTGACTACTTTAACTGTTTGTGGTGATTGAGCTTTTCTTGTGCTTGTGGGAGGCTGGTATATGTGCCTGCAGTCCTTTCAGGCATCATGTAACACTCATGTTGGTGGAGCTGGGACCGCACTCTTAATGGAAGCTGCATCAACTTGTAAATTAAAAAAAAAAACCTCTTAAACAATTCCCTTCCTTCTCCAGAATTTAAATATTGCATTGCCTTTGAAGTTGGTGATTTATGCAAAACTTGCTCTTAATGGGCTGCAGTGGACTTGTTCCCACGTGCAAGTCACAAGTCTGTAACTGCATTGTCAGAAGGAAAGGGGCAGATTGGCTTTTGTCCTTGGGAAGAGATTAGACTTTCACCCTTCAGGTGTTATCCTGGACCTGCCGGGAGTGAAGGGCAACCCTCCCAAGGTTACCCTGCTGTGGGATGTGTTTCTGTTCCCTGCTCTGTCTCGAGGAAGGCACACAGGATTCACTGTCACTGCGTGTGAATTACTGTCTCGTTGGCAAGTCTTCACAGACAGCAACAATCCTACGGGCAGGAAGGTAATAGCTTATGTACCCTTTCTGCAGGTGATTTCTCCTGATTGCTGACTGGGGCTGTGCTGAGGAGCCTGCTTTCCCTCTGCCTCTGCTAAACGTGGGTCAAGGATAAATAGGGGACTTCACATTCTGCACTCTGCAGCTCTTATGTTCTCTGATGAGCACCATGTAAATGTCCAAACAGTCTTGAACTAAGAAATTTTTTAAATTTCTTTGTTGACTGGTCTACATGTGTCTGTTGGATACTTTTTTTATTAAATTTTACTTTAGGTCACTAGGTCAGTGTTGATTTGTCGATGCAGGATTTAAAGGCTAGACACTGTTTAATCCATTTGAGCATCTGGCCTTTCATAGTAGACATCCCATTTCCATGTAAGACAGGAACTGTTAAATGTCTGTTGGAAACTAATGATTTATTTTTTTTAAAGGCTTTTTTTTTAATCTTTGGTAGATTATTACAAGTGGCTCTGATGTTTATGCTTAATGCAAACAAATGATTGCCAGTGTAATCTGCTACATGATCTCTTGAAGGAGATTTATTCTAAAATATGGGCTTTAGGGGCTAGCAGAGACGATGGGTCATCCTGAGTAGTGATTTGATTTGGGTTATTTTAAGAGGGTAAGCTAAACTTAGGTACATCATCTCACAATAAAAGGGCATTTTGAATGAACTCTCAACTAAATAGCGTCTGGAAATGCAACCTAGTATATAATGGGCTCATAATAATCTTGTTTATAATGTCTGTACTCACTAAGCTCTCAGGAAACTTGTCATTAAATGGTAAAATCCTGAGTCAATATATAGGAAAGTGGCTTGCGCATAAACGATCACAATTGTTTTCTTCAAACAGACAAGTCTTTCTGCTTTTCTCTTGACACATGACTGTGGAATGCTGTTTGACATGACTTGGATTTATTTATACATTGTGTCCGAGCTGCTGCTTGGTGGAGGTTTTAAACATGCTTTGTTTTCAATACAGTTTGGTTTTGCTGTTTACTCGAGTATAGTGAACATTAAAACAAAAAACCAAAAAAGCCTGGGCTCCTCAGTGTCTCCTTAGAGCAGCATGGCTGTTTCAAGGTTAAAGCCTGCAGCTCCCTCTGAAGGGCCAGCTGTTTTGGAAGGTCCCGGTGCCTGTTTACAAACTGTTCTCTTTGCAAGTCCCATGGAATAATGGAGTTCTCCAGACGCTGGATGTGGGAGGATAAACCTGCTGACACAGGCACTGCTGCTGTTGGTCTCTTTGCTGGGCCTTAGTCATGTAAAATTGCTGGTGCCTTTTATGCTTTGTATGGGTGGGGTCAAAATGCAGGCATTAACACTTCTTTTTCCCAGAATGCTGGAAAGCGCTCTACCAGGTTTTAGAAAACAGCAAATTGGTTGAATTTGTTCTAAAGCAGATCACCATCCTGAACCTGTGCAGTGAGATGATGAGTAATTGAATGGGAGAGACCAGCAGATGAATTATATGCCCATGAATTGTGGTAGGTTTTTTTAGTCCTTTCCAGAGGGGCTTGCATTTGGTACAGGAGTGAGTACTTTTATCCTTCCTTGAGGTTCCACCTTGCTAAGGTGTCTAATTGAAGGACCTGAAGACTCAGAGCTGTTCTGCAAACAGCTTCAGAAAATATTCCTCCCAAGTAATTGTTATTCAAAGTTGGAAGAAGAACAGGATGGGAAGAAATGACTGCATGCAAGCAACATCTTGAAGTGGAATTCTTTTTTTTCCTTCCCAGTTCATCCAGTTGCTCTGACTATATAATTAGCTGTTCATTTTAAGTATAAAAATACTACATGGACTTATAAGAGCCATGGGAATTGTTTACTTTTTGATGAATATCTCAGCGAAGTAAGTCCTTGAGTGCATTTGGGAATGTGGAGCTCAGGCCTGGAAGGAGCCATTTGGTCACTGAGGAATTTTTGTGTGAGGTTTCCCTGCTGCCTCCCTCAGTCACAGGTATATAACTTACCTGTCATTTAGATGTTCAGCAGGCTTTTCTTCTGGCATATTGTGAATCACAGACTCTTGCTGGCTCTAGGATGCAAACATTAAAGAGAGCTTTAAACTCTGCTAAATGACAAAAAGCCAGTGGTACACTGTGCTTCAGAAACTGAACGGGAAAGACAGAACTCATTGCCAGTGTCATGAGATCCCTGTCAGCAGAAAACTCGAGCAGGCACTTTGAGACATGCATTCTGCTATCAGGATGATGCTTTCTGGGCTCAAGCCAATCTCCAGTGCATCAAAAGAATGGTAACCCAGAGCAGCCAGATTTTGAATGGGAGGGAAGAATAGCCTTCTAGTCCTGGCAGATGGCTAGCGGAAGTGCTTTTTCAAGTAGAAGTGCTTTTCCAGCTGCTGATCTTTGGAGGAACCTTCATGGCAGTTTTTGTGTACTACTTCTTGACTATCTGTAGACATTTTCTGGCTTGTGCCTTCTTCAGACTGTACTTTTTTGCTGTGGTTTTCCCACTACCACAGATGCACTTCACCTTCATGGAGAGAGGGTGTAGGTGCAGCTAACCCTGATATTAAATAACGTTGTAACTTGTCTGTTCCACTTCTACTTGTAGTAACACTTACCAAAAAACAAAACAATCCACATTCAGCTGCCCAATTAGGTGTTTGTGTGGTTATAGTTCTGAGTATCTGTTTTAAATTTGTTAGCTAAGATTGAAACAAAGATTTATGCCAATCTTTTCAGCAAAGGCTCATGACCTGGGGATTGAGGCTGCAGAAGACCTGAATTAGACTTTTCTACAACCAAGGGTTTTGTTTTTGAGACATTAAGTAGTGCCATGGGTTGAGTGGTGTATTCCCTGGAGAGGTGTTGAACATAGCTGCTGTTTGAGTAGTAGAAGGAAAATTAGCTCAAGAGATTGTAATATTACTTTAAAAAACAACTTGATTCTGTAATGAGTCATTCCTGCAGGGCAGGACTTGAACTTCTCACCTGGAATTTTTCTTTATCGTATCTCCTCCACAGTGTCAGTGTCGTTTGTGTTCTCCGACACTGCTGTTCTATTTCCTAATAAGACACAAGCTAATATTTATTTTTTTATTCTCCTCCCTGTCTTAAGGAGGTCACTGATGCTCAGGAAGATGAGTGAAAGCATGAAATAGCTTTTTGTGATTAAAAATAGTTTTATGGCTTCCCATACCATGCTTCTAGCAATTACACTGAGATTGAGACATAGAATTAATAATTTATGCTCATTTTACTTGTTCACTGTGATCAAGAATTGTTCAGCTCTGTAAAATAACAAAAGACTCCATAGGTTATATAAGATTACCTGTTGCCTTTCTTTAAAGATCCTGTGCCACTTTTCTCTGCAGCTGAAATAGTTCTCTGGCAGCTCTGTGTGTCAAAGCAGTTTCCAAGATTAATTTTGATGTCTGTTCTCTTCAGTAGCTCTTGTTCACGCCATTGCTCGGAGCCTTATGTTGCTGTTATGACTTGGCCACCCACTATAATGTAGCTGGCAAGTGTTTTAGTCCCTTGGCTTGTCAAGATTTCTGTGTGTAAGTCAGTTTCAGCTGTGGAAGCTGCTACAAACACTCTTAAAGATAGCTGCTATAAGCCAAAATAAATTCAAAGGCTCGGTGGTGGAATTAGAGCTTTGCCTGAGAACTGAAACACAACAGTTAAAATCTAACACGATGAAATACTCACAGTTAGCAGCGTGAGCTCTGTTTGCCCTCCGTGAAGTCAGCAATGCTGCACCCCTCGGTTGTCTGCTAGCATCCTGTTATTTTGGGGAAATGCTAATTTTAAAATCTTAGCCTGGAACACTGTGGATGAAGAGCCTTGCCCACCAATTTTGCCCCTATTACCACTTGTTCTGCAAGCTGTGGCCTGATTAGGCCATAAGAGACTGAACATTTGTGTGTGTGTGTGTGTGTGTGTGTGTGTTCATAAAGCGGATTTGATTGATTGTAAAATACAGTCTTTCTGAACAATTGAATTAAATTTTCTGGACTTGCCACTGATTTTACTGGTCTTATTCCTGGTGTTTCCCTGGTTTGCCTGAAAATATTCCAAATATTCCAAAATTTTCCCACTGTTTAAATATTCTGAAAACTGTAGAATGCTTTTTTGGTTGCTGCTTAACACAGGAGCAAAACTTCAGTTGGCGGCTGAGGTGTTTTTTTTGTGTACGTGTGTCTTCCATGGAGAATCCTCAGCTTGTGTGAGCAGAGATATGATATTCCCTCAATCTGATATAATCTAAACATTTTCAGTGCAAAACAATGCCCAGAACACAGTCATGATGAGAGGGAAAAGCCCCTCAATCTAATGTGATCTACTTACTGTTCTTTGATACTGTAGTCTGTTCATGTTTTAATGGATTAAGATTTTCTTTGCACTTCTTTAATCCCGTTTACCACAAAATCAGGTGGTGTTTTAGAATTTCCTTCCATAAGAAAGACAACAATGAAATGTGGTTGTGTCTATTTTATAGCTGGCATCTTCTCTGATTCCAGGTTTTTCGAGTTCAGAGATAGCAGTAAAGGAACTGTGGGGAAAAGCTTATTGATTGCTTTTGTGTTGAAATAAATGGTGAAAAGTTATTACTGTCTCGCTGATGAGGTCTGGCATGTGGATGGCAATAATTTAAAGGAAATTACAGTTTCATTAGTGCAGATGTGGTCTCGAAGGCTATGTTTAACTATCAGCACCACTTCACTATGTAAAAACAGTCACAGCTCTCTCTCATCATTGACCCTTACTGCTCCAAAACCTGAAATACACTTCTACATTCTCTTATTTGTCACCACTGCCTGTATTTTTACCTTTTTTTTTTGAGTGAAACTGGTTTGTAGAGTTCCTTGTGATCACTTTTCTCTGGACACTTGAGGTACACAAGGCTGGATGTACTGGAAAAAATCAGCACTATGTATTAATGGCAGGGAAGAAAAAGCCCTGCAAAGAAGGCCCCAATTTGCTGACTGTCCTGTAAATACTAGATTAAATTGGCCCTAACAGGACAATGTGAGGAGACTACAGCTGTATATATATTTGAGGTGGAAGGGAATAATTGTGAACAGGCAGTGACATTTTTTGTCATGAGACCAATCTGGTGAAAGATGTCCTTGCCCATGCAGGAGGGCTGGGGTGAATGTTCTCCACCCAAACCATTCCATGCTTCTGTGATTTTTGGGAACTGACGTGTTCTGGAGAAAGCTCATCTGATACTTCCTATAGTGTGACAGGGAAGACGGAGATACATGGAAGGAGAAAGGTCTTGAGCTTTCAAGTTTCTCCTCCTCAGAAAGCATGGAGTCAGAGCTAAGGTGGAATAGGTTTAAAATGCCTGTACTGTCACATATTCTGTTTAAGAAATGTAAATGGGATTCAGGGAAAGACTAAAGAAATTCATGGTGAATATGGCTTTCAGCATCTGGTAAAATACAGTTGCACAAGTGCATCTGCTGACGTGGGTGATCCATAAACCAATGGTGTAAGCCATGGGGCTTGTGTCTTTGCTGCCTTCTGCAGTGGGTTACCCAAATATTTGCTACTGCTTCTTGTCAGATAAAGAATATTTGACTGGTTTTGCAATATTTTTTTCCCCTGATCATATTTTGTGTACTCTTATCTACCCCAGAAGTGTATTAATGCATTCCCCTCTGCTGTTTGTTGTGAATCTTCCATGCAGGTTTTATTAAGTGAAACCAAGAATAATTTGTACTTTATTTTTAGTATCTAAGACTGCTCTATTTTGATTTTTATATGGAAGTGAAATCACAGTCACTGCAATCTGATCTGCTTAATTTCTGAGTCTGTTGTTTGGATTTTTAATGTGGAAGGGGTAATTTTAAAGTTAAAAATTCAGCCTTTCACTGTACTGCTAAATCTAAGGAGAATTCAGAGTGGTGGTCTTTCTGCATTGGGTCATGGCCTTTTTTTGTGGGATGCACGTGTGCTTTGTGTGTTTGTGTGTGATCAAAAGCTAAATTAACTGGAAAATGAGTCTGTACTCTTTTGCAAATATCTTAAATGATGTTTGATCTGTGAAGGTGAGTAAAGATGGATGGCACAACACTTTTAGAGTAGACCAAGGGCTTTTTCCTCTTCCCTTTTCTTCCCCCCTTTGCTGTGAGAAAGTATGGGTTTCTGTGGAAACAGCTACATGATGACCCCAAGCTGTCGAGGCACCAGAGATGCCTGCCTGGCTCTGCTGCTCTGGCTGTGTGTCCTGGCTGCAGGAAGGTGCAGTGGCAGGCAGGGACATCACCATCAGAGGTAATGCTGTCGCTGGGGGCAAGGCAGCAGCTGGGTGGGAGGCAGGAGGCCTGAGGAAGCATCCTTCTTGAGGAGGCAGGCATGGGAAGGAGAAAGCAATGAAGATGCTGTGAGAAAAAACGGAGTCTCAGGGTGTCTCCTCTTTGCAAACTCTTCTATTTGCTAACTCTGTGTAGTGTAATAGAATGGATAACATGATAAACAGTAATTTCTGCTTCCCTGGATCGTAACATGATTTTGTAGGATATACATATTTAGCATTTGTATATATTTATAAAGGAGGTTGGAGAAATAAGAACTGTTAAACTTTTTTTTTTACAGAAGAATTGGCAAAGCAAACCCAGTTGATGGAAACATAGCCTTTGACCACTTTTCATGTCTAAAACCATAAATCCTTTAAAAATTGATGATCTTTCTTTACTAAAGAAAATTAATTGACAAAATGAACCACAGAATCCTGGATTTTAATATTTTTTTAAGTGTGGAAGGTACTTTAAGCTACAGAAACCCAACTTTATATGGTTAGTGTAAAACATCGAGTTGCCATAGAAGAAACAGTCCTTTTGTAAACTCTAATAGAATAGATGGCACTCAATGATCTTTGATATAGTTCTCTGATTTAATTGAATTGCAACCATTTCATTATTTGTTTGGAGAGTTTTGTAGTTGCTTATATTACTCTTACTCTTGGACAAAATTGCAGACACCAAGATGCTACAATGGCAAAAGCTGTGCAAACATAGCACAAAAAGTTCTTTTCCTCTAAGAACTTCTATTGTGTGCTCTTTGAGAAAACCACAGGCTTTCCCTTTGGGGCACATAATAGAGCTGAGCTGGAAGAAAGGGGAAAAAAAGGATGGAAAAACACTCCTATTTAGTTTCTAATTATGGCATGGTAATTGTTCGTCACATCTACCTTGAGACTGCTTTTCTTACATCTCCTTGCATGTGAACCAGGAGAGCTAGGGAGGAGAGTTATGGATGTTCCTGATTTTCAGAACTGGGAGGGGAAGATGTCTTTTCAACAAATGTGTTTCTGTTTGGGCTGCAGATCCAGTGTCCCTTAGTGTTTCTTACCTTGTTGAGGGTTAGTTGCCATCTTTTTAAAGGTATTGTTGCTTTTCCTTGTTGCAGCAGTCCTGAATACCCATTCCTAAACTTCGTCCTCGCCCAGCATACTTCTGTGTGGACTTCTCCCTCCTCCCTCCTTCTCCTGGTGATCACTGGTTTCTGTAGGTCACTTCCTTAATACAGAATTTACCCCCTTCCTTTTATTCATTATATACTTGCAAATCTTGAGTTGTGATATGGCTGTTTCTTCCTTCCTCACATGCCTGTGGGGCAAAGCGTGAAGGATGCAGTTTAACAAGACAGCAGTATTAGATAAGTTGTGTGCTTCGGGGTTTTTTAATATATTTTGTTTAAGCCATCCAGGCTTCTGCACAAAATCACTTGTTACTGATTTTAGACTATCCCAAGAGTCACGAAAAGGACAGTGTGTGGAAGGTCTGACAGAAGCGAGGGTCACTTTGGGACACGGGTGTGTGGTGTCCTGTAGCTGATCCCATTTCCCTGAGAATAGCTGGGAGCCAAGTTGAACCCCTCTGCAGTCTACTACCCAGCTCATGAGAGGGGCTTTTAATAGCACCTCAGGAACTATTTGAGGATGAGGAAAAAGCATGCTTTTATTTCTGCCCATGCCCCGAATGCTGTGGTTTTGAAGTATTGGGGTGTAATGGAGAAGAGAAAGGGGAGATCAGTGTGAGTCAACCACAGCTGCTTGATGGGAGTCCTGTGAAAGGGGCCTTTCTCTCTTGAACTCACTGAGATGTCTAGAGATCTCTCACATGGAAAAAGAGAGTTGGGAAGTGTTTCCATATTGAAATTCAGAAGTTCTGAATTCTGTGTCAAGGTGCAGGTGTGTTACTGATCCTTCGTCTGGCACAGAAATCCCTCTCCATCACTGGCTGACATAATCTGTGCATCATGTTCTCATGCATCATCCTCTGAAAACTTTTTCAAATACTCTGTGCCTGAAGTGAGTCTGCAGTAAGGAGGAGAGAAGCAGAAGACAGCCACATTGAGTGCTGGACTGTGATTCACTGTCACATGAGCCAGTTTGGTTTTGGGGGCTGTGTGTCACAGTGACACGCTGCTCATGTAGCTCTTTAATACTTAGTTCAGCTTTCCAGGTTTCCTAAGAGTACTCATGTGACTTCCTTCTCAACTTCATCACATTAAGAATATTCAAATGAGTTATGAATACAGTTTGAGTCCCCTGGTCTGCAAAATGGGGAAAGTACTGAGAAAAAGCTGGTGGTGTTTAGTCTGAGAAGTGCTTGGAGGTGGAAAAAAAGTAAGTGCCATATATTTATTGTGAGGTGTTTGTGAAAACTTTTAATTATTGGAGTAAGGAAGTCATATATGAGCCACTAATTTTGATTTGGGGTAACATAGTTTCATAGAACTAGTCCGCTGTGCAAGGACTAAAAGCATACTGTGTTTAGTCTGTGTAGTTATTCTGGTTATACTAGATGACAGCAAATTCTTATCTCAGTAGTACAACTTTAATGACACACTAATGAGAATGCTTGTTTTATTTAACTAGTTGTTCTCCATGCCTCTTCATCTGCCTTTTAGAGAAAATTAATAAAACTAACCTTATTTTTTCATGAACTTTTCTTTAAAGTTCATAGGCATGTTTTGGTGACAGGGAAGACATAGCTGCACCTCTTGTTGATGAGTTTTCAACTAATACTTGCATTGTACAATTTGCATGTTCTGCTTTTAGAGTAAGCAAAGTTGGGTGTAGAACACTTGTGAAACCAGGGTAATAGGTTAATGAGATATTCCCCTTCTAGCAGTTTAATCTCTTCCAAATCCCCTTATCTGCTAGCTAATCAAATAGATATGGAACAATTAATATATTACTTTTTTTAAAAAAGGAGGAGTTAAATATGTATTTCAAAGATGGGCAGTGGTGACTTCTTTATATCTGTTTTAATGTTGCTACTTCTGGAAGTGAAATAGGATCCCTGGTTTCCTTCATGTATGTAAAATTCCTTCTTTCTGAGTGGTAGCAGAGCTGCAGTGACTCTCTCCTGTCTGGCCCCTACTTCTCCTTGTGTGACCCCTTCTCTTCTCTTTGCTTGCAGTGATCAGTAACCATTTATGTAGCTGCTTATCTAAAATAATTGCTTCTTAAATTATTTTGGAGCCATTTGTTTTATAGTTTTCTCACCTACTGTATTGTTTGTGAGAAAGTTGAAAGGTATACTGCTGATCCACTCTGAATTAAAAATCTGGCATGTACTTGTATGATGGGCATTATCAGTGGTTTGCGTGGGTTGGGAAGAGTAGACCTGGCTGAAGAAAGGCTGGCAAAGCCCTCACTGGCAGATGGACAAACCAGACTCATGGGGAAAGTGGTTTGCTCCAAATGTGGGAAACTGAGCAGAAAATTTATCTTCTCAACAATGGCTTTTCTGGAGAGATGAGGTGTTCTTTTATAAAGGTACTTCATGTGCAAGCCCAAGCAACAGGGGAAAGCTTTCAACTCCTGAAGGTGAACTTCCAAAATACAAAATATAGCTTATGCACTGGAGTTCTCTTGGTCTGATTATGAAACTCAGCTAATGCTGTTTTTTAGTTTAATGATGCATTGAAGATCTAGGTAAATAAAATTTGTATGTGTCTTTAAGGAGCCTGGGATTACTTGCTAGGAGTATCAGAGATGAGGAAATGCAACTTCCTAGCTCAGCAGTTTAAAATAAGTGCTCAAAACAGAAAGAAAACTTGTAAATCTTGGCCAAAGTGCTAAAAATGTGTTCCATTTAGGTTTTAAATCCATATGCGTGGAGCTTGCATCTGCTCATCTCAACACGAAAAACGCACCGAAGTATTGAAATAACTGGAGGAAAGTTGTTTTTTTGCTGGTTTTGGCACTATCCCCCTGCCGTTCAACATCTGTAATAGAAAGGAAACAATTAGCTGCCCCGGTTCCAGAGGGCTGTCCTCTCGGTGACAAACAGGTACTCACGGATTGTTTTGCAAGGGTGATCCCTGTAACCCTTGGTGCTCACCCCTCCAAGCAGCTCTGCAGTGTTCTGAGTGTGGGGACTGAGGCTGGAGACAGAAGGGGCTGCAGGGAGCTGTGGTTTGGAGCAGCCCACAGCTTGAAAATGACCTCAGCTGGCTGCTATATTCTGCTTCATATTATCCAAATTGACAGGGCTGGATTTAAATCCCAGGTTTTTTCTCCTGCTGAGATGAAAGTGTGCCAGCTGGGGATCACATGGTGTGGGAGCTCTGAACAATAACAGAAAGTTACTTGCAGTAACTTCCCTTCCCAGTTAATCCTTTTGCTTTTTGAAACTGTCTATTTCCTCAGTTCACAATTCACTCTAATATCTTTGTATAGTACCCTGAAGCACAATATGTAGTTTATGTCATTTAAAAATTGATTTTAAATTACTCTAATCAATTTTAATCTACACCAAATAAACTAATGTTTTCATGACAATTCTTTAGTGGAGACTCTTTTGATCAGTGCTCTGGTATCCTGTGTGCTATATGTACTTCATTCTTGGCATAACTTTAAAGAGAGATTAGGAAATGCAGAAGATGATTTGAAATGAGCACCGTGCAATATAAAGGGAGAACAGAGCACCAAACAGAAGAATGTACTAACTTGTCTTTTAACCTTGATGCCGCTGTAATTTCGAACAGCAACGCAATAATAGTGACAAAACTTTCATAGTGGTTGAGGTATTAGACAAAACAACTTACAGTAGTCCCTCCTTCTCCTCCTCCTCCTTCTTTCTCCAGCACTTTGTACATTACATAAGCTGATTTCTTTGTTTTTCCTCTTTCGTCGTGAACGGACTTCACTCTCTTCCCTAAGCAGACTGGTTTGCGTAGCTTACGCTTCTCCTCTCAGCACAGCCTTGCCTTCCGAGAGGAGGAGCATCGTGTGACTGAGAGACCCAGCATGTAAACTGTCAGCACATACCGAGCATCTGGGGAGAAGTCCTTTCTGGCAACTTGCAGGGCTTGTAAATGGGGTACATGTGAGCCTCTCATAGGGTTATTACCAGTGCAAAATCAGTTCCTCCTGCGGTGGTGCTGGATTACGTTTGCAAACAATGTCTTCTGAACCAGGTAAGGCTGACCGGGATGCTTCTGTTTAACTCGGATCTCTTCAAGACTCGGGATGTGTTTGTGTCCGGAGACACCAAGAGTTAAACTTTCTAGTCTGAGGCAAATAAACCGGTGAACATCAGCTGCCTTGTGATGCAATACAGCTGGAATGCTCTGCGGCTTTTCCCTCCTATTCTCAGTAAATGAGCTTGAAGTAAATGAGCTCCTGAACTGATTGCCTGATACATCTGCCACACCAATAGCCCTTCTGCTTTTGGCTTGTTTTGCTGCTGCTTTCACCAGCTCGGGACTTTCTTAAAAGCAAATCAGTTTGGTGATGTTTATAAGTGGTTTCAGTTCCTGGCTTATTTGCCGGGTTCACTGAGCTCTGTCCATAGCTGTAAGGTTTCTATAGCACATATCCATGAGAAAGCATTGCCTCTAAGATTTATATCCTGCATAAGATTTATACCCTTGTTTTAGGAAGTAGATGTACACTTGTGACTTATACCCAGCTTTTCACGTATAATGTTGCAATAATCCATTTAACTGATGCTTATGCAACACTTAATGTACAGAATTGCCTTCCAGAATTTTTAAAAAAGTCTTTTATTTTACCATCCAGTGAAGGGTTTTCCACTGTATGCTTGTAAATGAGTTTTAAAGAATACTATTGAAAGTAGTACTTTACTTCTAAGTGAGTGCATTTTTCATTTCTGAGAAAATTCATCTTGGGATAAGTTCGATCAAAAGGCATACCCAAGCCTAACACAGCAAAGACAGCAAATATTCTGAATTAGCTTTTCCACAGAGAGATGAGTGAAGCTGATCTGTGGAAGGTTTGGGTTTAGTATGCCAGTCTCCCTCTCTGGAAAGCCCTCTGAGTCTAAAGAGAGGGAAGGAAGTCACTGGCGGAGTGAGTTTGAGATTTCCTGGAGAAGCTTGGAGTAGATGTATGCAAATAGTTCTACTCAGTTCTCTTGGTTTCAGTACTTGTGGGCATCTGCTTTTGGGGTGGGGGTGGGATGGGTACAAAAAAATACTTGTTTTAAAAAAAACTATTGATTCCTTATCTGTTTTATGAGCAAGTTTGAAACTTCCCTTTTCCCTCTAGCTCTTAAAAATCAACCAGAGGGATGGGAATCACACCTTTCCTCCCACTCCTTAAATGCCATTTTGTTGTATCCTGAGAAGAATTGACATGTGGATGTAGGAAACTTATTTTCACAGATTTCTCTCTTAAGAGCCGTTTTCTAGGATATGTAATGTGTATCCTTTTCCTGTAAACGTGACATGAACCCTTACGGATTTTCAGGAAGGATCATGTGTTACAACTACTATTTCCTCTTTCCCCTTGGCTTACTTTCAGTTTTCAAAGGCCAAGGCCTACAGAATTCTTACATGTAACAGTGGCAGTCAAATAGAGTGGTGAAGCTGTGATATTTGATTTTTTTTGAGATTACCTATGTAATATACAAATGAATTTGTACATGCTTTAAGGTGATAGATTATACTATCAAGTGTAGGAAACAGTGCACAGAGAAAAGGTGACAGCAAGTAACTCCAGTCTGTGTGGATTTTAAAACAAGTGGAAAGATAACCCTGGAACCCCCTAAACAGTGTCAGAGAAGCAGTGAGTCTCTTGCTGAAGCTTTGGCTGCCTCCAGTCTGAAACACAAAGAAATCCTTCCAGTGCTGACTGCTGGGACTGTGTGAGAGGGCAAAAGGAGGGACAGTACCTATAGAAAGTATAATTTCACGTAGCAGTTCATTCATTCCTGTCACTCTGGGCAGGTGAGCGCATCCAGGTACCTGAGCAAAGCCGTTTTTCCAACAACAAGTATGTAGAATGTACCTTTCCTGGCGCATTGGGTGTTTTTGAAGACTCAAACCTTATGGATTTACATTCTTTTAGTAGTAGTATTCACTGTAAGGGCAAAAACTGATTTCAAGCAATGTCTTTTCAAAGGGTCAAATTGATACCATGACCCCGAAGTCAACAGGGTTTTCATTAGTGCCACCATTATGCTTTTCTTTGTGACTGCAGCACTGGGACTTATGTTAGTCTTTTACATGATAGGTGCTACATAAACAGAAAATGTCTCTTGGTTACATCAATGCTTGTAAACCCAGTGAATTTTTTGAGTCTTTACTAAAAATTCAAAATATTTATGTAATTTTCCTCTTCCCTATCTCTCCCCTTCTGCCCTGGGTTTATAATTATTATAAAACAAAAGGATTAAATTTCTTTAATGTTAAAAGTTTGGAACTTTAGTTGTTGTCTATTTCTTACAATTTGACAGGCAATTCTTGACCTTGAGAAGGACAGATAGTTAGGAAACAATCTTTCCTTTACATTGCCATAAAATATTCAACGCATTATGATAGCCCTTGCTTTCTTGTGAAAAAACCTCTCCAGTCATGACCTGACATTATAAAAAAGGAAACAAAAAGAAGGGGAGGCAACAGCTGGCTTACGTCATGTGAGGTGGAGAGGGATTGGAGTATGGCCAAACCTTGTATTAGAAAAGAAATTAAATGCTTAACCTTAAACAAATGTTATTTTTAGGAGTAATTTCATAGAGTTTATTTGCTCTCTGTTTTGGAAAACTTTCTTCCCCATCATTCAAGCCATCCACTTTTTTTAGTGAATATTTCAATGCTCTTTCTTCTGGTGCCAAGAGCTGAGGCTCTAAGGAAAACACTAAATATTACATAGGAGTCAGCAACATTCTGTTGGGCTGCAGTTTTGCAAGCAGCTCAAGTGATCCAGTGGGCAGTTGCTGCCAGGAGGCTGCCAGGTCCCTCCCTGGGACTCTTGGGCTCATCCAGGAGCCGGCTCAGCTCGCTCCCACAGCACAACACTGGTGGTAAAACCCGTGTCCACTTGCCCCGGAGCTGTGCGGGGTTGCACTGGCCTGGAGAGAAACCCAGCGAGCCCTAGAGCTGGTAAGAAGTGAGCAGTGGGAACTATGGGGATGTGCTGGGATGGAAAGGATGGAACTTCTCACCTTGGTGGGGGCTGTCTCACTCTGGGGTAGCTGCAGTTTGGGTGGGAGCAGCCTTTTTTTTGGTCTGTCCTGGGGCCTTCAAACATTTGCGTTTTGAAACGTGTGCAAAGTGAAAGGTTGCACATCCTTGAGATGTGTTGGACAAAACTTCAGCCATTTCAAAATTATTTCTCTTCTTGAAGTGTGGTTGGGTTTAATGTATTTTTACAATACATTACTTTTTTAAAAAAGAAAGCATTTCCTATCCATTTGCACACTCAAAGATAAACATTCATAGAAGGATTAAACTTTTTGGAACAGTATGATAAATTTTCAAGTTTGCATAGAAAAAAGATACTTGAATTCTCCAGCTTCACAGGCTTTAAGAAATGACATTCAAAATTCATCATACAGTTGTTCTTTTTCTTATTTTTCTTAAAACAGTAGATTTTAAATGGAGGTCTAGAAAAGAGAGGAGAGAGAACTGAACAATAGAATACTTCTGCATTTGAACCTCTCAGCCTGTTCAGAGCATGAAGTGTAAAGCTGTTTCAATCTGTGTAATGTTCAAGAGGCAGCTGTATTCACGTGCAGGTCTGGTAACCTGGAGTGAGTTCTGTGGACAGCACAAAGAGCGCTCATATCTGCCAATTAAGGGCTAAGGATTTTTTTTTCCTCATCTGGATTCCAGGCAACTTGTATTTGGCTTCCTTACATAAGGATGATCATGAACCAGTAGATTAGTGTGAAATGGTGATTGGTTTCTTGTTCCTTACGGAAAAGAGGCAATGTAAAAGCTGGCATAATTGTGGTAGGCTTTGAAGGAACTGGACGAGGAAGGTCCTTCCTGAATGATTTCACGGGAAGGCTCTAAATGCACTTAAACGAGGCTTTTTGTGGCTATTCTTGTCCAGCTTCGGGTTCTTTATATTTCTGGTTTGGTGCAGTGAGCATTCCCAGGGAGCTGCTTGTTTCACAGCGTTTTGTAGCTGATGGTTGTTAATTACTTGGCAGGGAGACCGACGTGCTTGGGGAGCCTGAGAGCCCCGGGCTCGGGGGAGGAAGGCAGTGGCCATGGAGCAGCCGTGGAGCCGCACAGCTGCACCGCTGGAGCCGCTCTGGAGGGGCGACAGGGCTTCTCTCCATCCCCACCTTCCTCTTTTATCATAAAGTTCACGAGTTTACACTTACTTGTAACCTTTCGTGTAACAGGAAGCCGTGCCTGGTAGCCTGCTGCAATGCTATTGTGCAGTTAATACCCTGCTGCCTGTTCTATAATTAGGACATATTTCAAGCCATCCATCTTCGGATAATGTTTGTTTTTACTATTTTTTTCCCTTTCTGTCCCTACTGTTTACTCCAACCCTGTGAGATGAGATACGATTCAATATTCTCAACTCTGAGATACGATTCAATAAAATCAGTATTATCTAGTGGCTACTCACTTCTGGAAAGAGAATCTTGTCTTCCTTTCCCTATCAATAAATTTGCATCTTTGCCCAAGCTCCAGTGCATTTAAGGTGAATGAATGCATGAAACTGGCTGCTTTATTTTTTGGTGGGGTTACATTTCTGATGGCTTAACTTTCCCAGACCGCATCCTGAGGCTAGATGGGTGCCAACACTGGTGCACAGAAAGTGGTGGGAGCAGGCAGCCAGGAGGAGGAAGGGGAGTGGGTGGAACAACTTGTGTCCGTGACAGCTGGCTGCTGGATGAGCTCCGGGTTGTCAGATGCTGGCAGGACACATGGACTGCCTCAGCAGCTGGATCAGGGAAACAGTTTCCATCTATCAGTGATAATTTTATTGACTTGTATTGAGTAATTGACTTCTTTCTGAATCTTTGGCTGTTCTGCATTTTGGATATACTATGTTATGTATTTGTATCTTTAAATTGCTGGAATGTGCATGTATTTTACAACTTCTCCTCAGATCTTTTGGAATAATTAATCAGTTACAGTTTCAACCTTCTGTAATTAGATACTTTATTTTTTTTTCCCTTTTGGGTCTGTGGGGGCTTTTTGCTTTGGGTTGTTTAGCATCCTGTTTCTAAAAATGCTTTCTTTTAGTCTTTTTATCTACAGAAATAGCTGATTTCATGTCTCAAAGCATATGGAAAGTTTCCAAAATAGCTCTGAGTTGAGATGAAATAACTGCACAGATAACTGGGCAGAGAACAAGATTGAAATGTCAGTGACTGGTTAGAGAAGTTCAGAAGCAATGAGCAAAGTGGTGAAATTTGTAGTTAGATCAAATTTCTCTAAGCACACTGTTATTTTATAATGCCTTATGAATTATAGAAGGGGAGACCTTTCTGTCATTGTCTGAGTAATCCCTGCATTTGCCTGGTAAGTAAATGCTGATGAATCCTCTTGAATTATTCCAGCAATTTGTATGAGATAGTCAGCTACATTTTTCCTTCAGTTGACCCCAGTATTGCAGGTGCTTTCCTTAATATGAGGTTAAATTGGGCTGCCCAACATGGTGTCATATTGTGTATCTGACATATGAGAAAAGGAAGAAGAAAATAAATAATCTTAAAACTTGACAAATAAAGTGAAAGGAATGCCAGGCTCAGTGCAACAACCCTTGCCCAGACAAGTGATTCTTCTATGATCAGTAAATCTGTTTTTGCAAATGGGGTGTCTTGTTTAGTAAATATAGGAGCTTGAGACCCTTAGAAAATGATGATTGCCATCTGTGCAGAATATGCTGGTGACAATTAAAAATTTAGTGAAAAAATTCAGTGTTGCATAAAACAACAGTTGAGGGGACATTGCTCATCACACAGCTCTGCGGAGAAAACGAAAAAATAATTTTGGGAAAACACGGTGGAGGCGTATCCTGTCAATCTTTTCTTACGGAAAGATTCGTAATCAAAATGACTACTGTGCAGTAGGAACTCAAGAAAGCCACACAAAACTTGCTCAACCCCTTCCTTCATCAAACAAGTAGGAAGCTGTAAGGAGACCCTGGGATCGGGAGGGGACGAAGTGCCCCCCAGGTACGGGACTCCCCAGTGTTCCCATTACCACAGTGTAGTCAGGACGCTCCTGTAGCTTTGTGAGATGTGGTCATGTGAGAAGCAGCTCTCGAGCTGAAAGTGGCCATCACGAATTATGGCACTGGCAAAAGGCAGTGCTGACGAGGGAGGAATCACCTCAAGTTACCTGGTGCAGAAGTGAGGCAGTAACAGCAGGGCAGCTGACTTGTGCTGCAGGGTCAACTTGCCCTGCCTAATCCTGGAGGGATGGAGCTTCTTATTGTAACCATTTTCTTTCTTGGTGTTTCTTGTTTTGTGGCTTTGGATCCTGTGGTTCCTAGCTAGATGAAGCTGATGATACATGGCTGTAGGGTCAGGAACTGTATTCACTTTTAAGTCTTGTAGTCGTAATAAAAGAAAAGAAAAAATATTGTCCAAATCTGCTGAAAGATTTTGACATTATTTTATGAAACACAAGCCATGAGAAGTCTCTACAAGTACAAGAATACTATTGCATGTTTTCTCTCTAGATTTTGTGTTTGACACATTCAAAGACCAGAGTGAAAACAAAGCTTTGAGGGAACATATTGTAATACAGGAGCTAAGCATGTTGGAAGAGGAGTACTTTATTCCTGTAAACAGAACTCCTCATACTCGGGGCTCTCCCTTCAGTCAT
This sequence comes from Platysteira castanea, assembly GCA_013397175.1. Classification (NCBI taxonomy): domain Eukaryota; kingdom Metazoa; phylum Chordata; class Aves; order Passeriformes; genus Platysteira; species Platysteira castanea. The sequence goes on from VYXC01008043.1 coordinate 197,292, forward strand.
GTCTTTCTGGAGAGGTGGTTTGAACATTTCTTTTCTCTGTGTATTTAAGAAACCTCCATTATTCATTAAATAGTTGATGAACTATTCCACCATCAGAAAAGCCATCGTTGCAGTGTGTAAAAGAGTAGGTGAATAATAAAAACCTTAGAGTCTGAATGCTGTGGTTTTGGCAGAGGACCTCAGTCATAAGCTACTACTTCCAAACTACAGTCATTTGAAGTCCTGTACAGCGAGTGCTTTTTGTTTTATTGGAACAGCATCAGCAGTGCATGTTATAGTATTGTGCTAATCCAAAATTGAAACAAATGCTGAAAGCTAATCCCGTTAATTGTTGACTCATTTTAATAAGAGTCACAGCAGATGCTGAGGTTTGCCTGTAAAGAAACGACTATCAGAGCCAAAAGAACAGAGATCACAGCCAGACAGGACAACAGAATGAAGCAGAGTCTGCCTGCTGTGGCCAGCACTGGCAGGACATTTGTAGTGAATGTTTAATTCACCACTCAATTCCTTGCTTTGCATGATTCACTGTATGCTGAGACTGAGATCAGGGCATTACTGATCAATCTTATTTAGTTAATATTTTGGTGCTTTCTGTTAAAGCACAGACTTTATAACCTTGAATTTGTTATCTTAACTATGTATCCTGCTTAAATGTGGTGGCATCCATAGCAACTCCATCTTTTTAATAGAAATTACTGAAAGCTCTATTTCAGTTTAGAAATGAAAGTTACCATCAGAAAGAGGCATGATTTCTTCCAACCAAAACAACTGTAATGCTTGGCAAAACATGGGAAAAGCAGCATGGAATGCTCAAGTCTCATGAATACCTACAAACCAAACCAATGCAGTAATGTCTCATCTTAGACCAAGCAGATATGGGAACATTTAGTATGGGGTTCTGTCACTGATGCTCTGCATAACCTGCCTCATTTATTAAATATGAAACTATTTCAAAAGTAATTTCTTCTTTTAGAATATTTTCTGTGTAGTGCACAGAATTAAACTTGCTGAAGTTTCTTTCAGTTTCCTTCTGTATTGCTGCTCTATTTGTTGCCAGTGGTTCACACACTGTTGTGCATACCACAATCTGGAAACCTCTGCTCTCTGTTACTAAGTAAGGTACCATATGTACCAAGAAGTTAAATATTTTCTGGTTCTTGGCAAGTATTATGTAGCAAGTGTTTGGCCTGACAGCTTGAAATTCAGTAATGTTTCCTGTTTAACTTCACCATCATGTGTTGTGAGTGCATTCACAGGGGTCACTGAAATGAAAGCAGTATTTATATACTTTTTGCAATCTACAGTCTATACCTACCATAGTCACTTGAAGATTTATTTATTCCATGCAGGAAATGCTATGAAAGGCAGATGATATTAGTTTGATAGTTCTATTAATGCTTGTGTGCAGGAAGAAATAATAGTTTAATATGCTTTACATCTTTATTACTCCCAGAAAATGGTCTACCTTCTTCTGTTAAACTTAGAATATTTTTGCCTGTGTCTGGGGAATAGCTCTGCAAGAAAAAACCCCTACATTTTTGCATTTTGTCAGCATACGCATCTGAACTAATCCTTTAATAGAACCTGATCTGTCCCCTATACTTTGCCAAGATTCCATTTTTCAAAGATAATTCTAAACTGTCTGTTATTTGCTATTTATTTTTCTGGCCAGCACCTTCTTGCAGAAAGAAAACTAATTTATTTGGTGAGACAGCCCTCCTGACTTCAGCAAAAGCTATTTTTTTCTCTTTTTGCAGTGTTTGGTTATCAGCTATTTACAGTACTCGGCAGTGGCTCACCACAGTAAAGGCTGGCCTGATGTTTAACCTTTAGAGCTCATCTGCACAGAACAGAATATCAATATGGAGTTTTTGCTCTATTCTTCAGCTGCAAAACATTCACAATTCTAGCACCACTGCAGTGGGAGGGGTGAGGATGTATCAAAGCACAACTGAGTAATTAACTTGGAAAGATGGCTTTTAATAGAAATTGGAGGAAGGAAGTTTGTTTTTTTTCATGAGAGAAGCACTGACTTCCAGACTTTCTACTCTCCTCCTTCACAATCCTAATTCTCAGATGACTTGAGTTTATTCCAGTTGTTATTGACATGTGTTTGGGTATGCATCAGCAGTATAAGCCTCTTAGGAGCATGTCAGTTCCCCTCACAGAAAGGATAAATCTGTGAAGGGGGGAGGTACCAAGTTACTTGACACTCAGGTTTGAAGGCAGGTTTGGACACAACTGTGGGCAAAATCTGTGACCTCATGTACTGGATGTGAGGCTCAGGCCTCAACATGAGGTGTTGTAACTGAGAAGCCACTTTCTGCCTTCTTGTTTGTGATCAGGAAGCTGCTGCTCGCTCTTGTTCTGTCCTTGCCACAGCTCCTGTAGTGTTTGGTGAGTAAGTGGATGGGTTGAAGTAGTCTCTGGTAGTGTCAGTGCTACTTAGCACTGAGCTGGTCAGGAGAATGTGTGGTTTGGTTCCTGTGCCTGAGCCAGGGCCATGGCAGTGTCTATTTGCTGAACACCCACTTCTGTGCAGGGCTGGGTAGGAAGCGTGGAGCTTTGCACTGATGTTACATGGAAAGGTCCAGCAGTAGAACAGCGAGACCACAGCCATGGTGGTAGGTGGTCTTGGGACTTAACACACGAGACATGCATAACTATATAATTTAAGTGAAGTAATTTTGATCCTTTAGTTTTGTCTCTTGTCACAAGAGACTAATGCTTTTCCTGTAGATTTTGTTTACATCCAGAAACACTGCATTTCTTTCATTCATTAAGTATGACCAAGAGCGGGATCACAGTGGCAGTAAAAATTAGTGCTGCAGCAGTAGAGAAAGCACTTGCAAGCTTGCGAGTGGGAATGGAAATAAATACAACAAGACTTAATGGTGTTGAGATTGGCTTATGGAAATGCTGATGGAGGACCTATCCAATACTAAAACATTAGTGTAATCTTCGTGAATATAAATAAGCTGTTTTTTTAATCTTACTGGCATTTCAGGCTGACTGATTGTTTGTCTCAATGTTCATGGATCCAAGTTATTTCTAATTAAAATGCCCTGAGAAAATAGATAATGCATCACCTAGCTTCAAACATACTTGCAGATGCAAGCATGTTTGCAAACATTCTAGCTTCTCATTTCCTTTCAGATAAGCAAAATAATTAAGTGCTTATCAAATTTGCACTATTTATTTCTCTTTTCTATTAGTTGTTATTACCTCTTTCTCCCTTACATTTCTTAAATCTTTCCCCACCTTTCTCTCCTCTTCAGTGTAATTAATCATTCCAGATTATAAGAGGGGAGTATAAATCACATCAACACAGTAACTGGCTGGTAGTATTTTGTTGTGGATGGCATCTCTGACTTCAGGTAAAATTTCTCAGTTTTTATAATGCATAGGAGTAGCAGAAGTGTACAAGTGTTTCTTTAATCAGGTCAGAAATAATCATGATGGGGTTCTACTTCAGCCCAGTAAAAGCTGCAGGTTTTTGCAGCATGTCTGTCTTTTTGCATATCTAATGGGATTTTATGTTGTATTTACAGGGCAACAGCTGTATTTTGAAAAGGCAGACTGTGTTACTGCTTACTTAAACCTAGAGGATTGAGCAGCCCTACTGAAATGCATGCTGCTGATTGTGGAGCAAGTATTTGGGCTGAATATTGTGTGTTTTGGCCTTTTGTGATAGCAGGATGTATTATTATATTAGACTACGTTTGCATACAATACACTAGATACAGGAATTTTCACCACGAGTCTCTGTTTCTGCCACAGTTTTCTTGTCTGCACCACCTGGAAGGGTGACAGTGTTCACTGGCTAGAAACTAAGGCTCAAATTTCCATTGATGTTAAAGAATGATTTTTGCCCAGATAATTTGACTACTCAGTTTTGTATAGAAGTGTGCTGTGGCTAGATTTCCATTACCTTTTACCATTCCGGCTTTACGTGGCTTGAGGATGTGTCATGATTAACAGAATCACTAGTTTGAAATACAGGTTAAATGTCTGCAGCATGTCCACCTCAAGCAAATATGGCTTCCAGAGAGGGTGCAGAATCGTTTAATGGCTTGTACAACAATAATGAATTTGCAGTCGTTCTGTTTCCCCACACCCCCATGTGCTGAGTTGTTGGTGTGAAGCAAGAATACCTCTTGGAGCTTTCGTTTGCTGGAAGAAGTTGCAAAAATCCCATTGTAGAGAAGCACTCTTTTCTGTTGCTTGTGTTACCATTCTGTATTACAGTGGATGAGCTTTACAAAATGGCTTTTGCCCGCTGAATGCAGCTAATATTTGGCAATGTAGTGAGGGACATGTGATGCTGACAACAGAATCGATTCTTAAGGCCACCTAATATTCTTGATTAAAGATTTGCATTCAGCTGTTGCTGATTTTGCTGGACTTTGTATTGAGGCTGTGTGTGTGCACGTGTAAACCAAGTAGACTGAAAGTCTGAACAGCTGCTTGAGGAACTGGGGCTGTGTTTGAATGATCTCATCAGGCAGGTCTAAGGAAGGGCTGCTGCTGCTGAGAGGAGCTGTCCTGTCCCCTTCCAGCCCTATTCCCAGCTGTTCCCTTGTGCAAGCAGCAGTGCTGGGGCAGCCGCGAGGTCGAACTGATCCAAAATACACTCCAGCTTCCACCTGCCGTGTTTCTGCTGCTCATCTCATGGTGCCGTGCAGCAGGGGCTGGTGCTGGCCCAGGGGAAGGAGTAGCCAGAAGCAGAAGCTGGAGCAGGAGGTGACAAGGAGGGGGGACCGTGGCTGACCACAGAGCAGCTCTATTCTCAGCAGCAGGTCTGTATCTGGCTCGGCTTTACATGATCGTGAGCGATAAGCTTCAACAGGCGTGAGTGCCTTGATAAAACTGTGTGTGCAGAATAAGTTCCTAGTCTGACCAGAGCAGAACCTCATTTTCTCAGGATATCCTTTAATGAATAAGGTACCATTTTGATGGGGATTTTTAGCCTTGGCCTGAACAGTTGACACAGCAATGCCCCTTACTGAGCTGCACTCTGGGAGCTGTGGATTTTGCAGCACGTTGGCTGACAAATCTGCAGGCTAATTAGTTTTCAGAAAGGTCTAAAGCTTCACACTTTGACCCTCATTGCAAATTTATAAGTGATCTGAATATAGATTTATAAATTGTGTGCAATTGCCTACCCAATTTGTGCATCATACTGATCCCACAGCAGTTACTCTTCTTAAATTTGTTTCTGAATTTAGGATTGCCCAATTAGAGTGTAAACTGCTACAGTATCATATGGGTTTTTGTAGAAAAGGGAAACTCCGCCTGTTGGCTCTTTGGTGGAGAAAAGGAGAACTTTCCGGTACAACTCCCTGTACCATCAGCTTGGTCTTTCTAAGAGCTTTCAGTACTCCCACCTCCATGGGAGAGACAGAGTTGGCACTTAAAGTACCCTGTCAGGCTTGGAGGAATGATGTGGGACAGAGCACCCACTGCTGTTGTACAACACAACTTTTTGTGTATGGGAGTGATACAAAAGGAAACAGAGTCAAGGAATCTCTGCCTTGACTCTGATGTCTGAGATGGCAGATGTCTGAGAAGCTTCTGTAGGTTGTGGGCCTTGTTAGGTTATCCTCATTGCTCTGGAACAGCCACCTTTGTGTTCTTGGGAGACCCCTTGCTACTTGGATGAAGTGGAAGAGGGAAAGATGCTGTGCTGCTGCTGTGGGTGTTGGGCTCTGGTAGCACGGATTGTTGATCTCACCATGGACCTCTGCAGGAGTCCGGGTTTGTAGAGGCAGCCTCTGGGTGTAAGGCTTAACTCAAAGTTTAATAGGAAAACAGGCTTCTAGGAAATAAAGAATAAATACTTGAAAGCATCGTTGGCATCCAGAAAATGCCGAAGAATCATTAGGCAGCCTAGAGCAATAGCTGTAGCATCCCTTTCCATTGCTGTTCTAAGAGCAGGCTTGGCTGTTGCTAGGAGTGGCTTGGTGTGGTGGATTTTGCAGTGGGAGAGGGTGGTGGATCAGATCAGAGGGTCCAAACTCTGCAGACCAGCTGTTGTTCAAAAGATATAAGAAGATCACCTTATGAAACAGTTGAGTGGGTTTTAGATTTGCTTTTTATGGAAACACGCAAAAAAAACCCCCAGCAAAGGCAAGCAAAGGGAAAAGGGTGGCAAACAGTAACAATAACTAGAGGTGTATAAACTCTACCCTGATATTTTTTTAAATGGAAATAATTATGGCAACACTGTGATAAATGATAAATGGGATTTCCTCCTTTTCCTTGCTCCTCCCACACAAATGTTGTGGATTTTTTTGATTCAGAGGTAAATGAATATTGACCTAAGTGACATCTCAAAGTCCTTCATGTTCTTCTTTCTAGTTTTTGATTGTGTTTAGAGAACCAAGTGCTTTCACGCTCCAAAACAAGAGTGCATGGTTCTGGCTTCTGTAATCACATTCTGATAAGTGCTTTTTTTACAGTTTCCATTGTTTGAATGCATTTTACTTTATATTTTCTTCCAGATTTCTTATCAATAGCAGCATATTGATCCTATTAATGAGGATAAATTCCATTCTGCTAAGAAAGAGTCAGCTGGCTTTCTGCTGTGCTCTTTTTTTCTTAAATACTTCTCATAGGGCCCCTTCCTACCAAAAGAGACACAATTAATTTCATTAAGTAATGAAATAAATTTTCTGCATATATAGCATTTTGTACACGCTTTGACTACAGAAACAGAACAGCTGAACAAAAATGCTGGTTTTTCTGCAGTCCTATTGAACAAACAACAATTCAAATAGGAAAAAGTCTGTTGGAGATTGTCATGTTCCTATAGAAGAGCTTAGGCTAGTCATGGTGGAAGTATATTTTTAACATCACACTCTTCAAGGCTTAAACAGCATAGTAAATTTCAGTGAAAGGCAAAGAGCGTTTTTCAGATGAGACACTCTTAAATATTTTAATATTCTCTGTAGAGAATTGTTAGCACTCCGATAAATGTGTTTGTAGTCATTCTACCTTATATTTAATCCTGTTTCTTACTCTTGTATGTATTTATTTTTCAGGCAGCAGCATCTGTCCAAAGCCCTTAATACTGTCTAGAGCTTGTACAGCAAGTGCCACAGCCAGGCTTGTGGAGCAGAATGTACGGAGTGAAGCGGCTCAGGGAATAAATGGAAGTGTGCCACTCAAACAATCCCCACGTTCAGCTTCAAGTCCAAAGCCACAAGGTAAGTACTCTCGAATATTGTCGTTAGGGAAGTTGTTCTTTGTCTCAGACTTCTGAGAGAAATGGAGCACCTTGAGAGAACTGTATTTGAAAGAGAGAAACCCATGGGGCATAAGCTTGCTACTGAAATACAAATGTTCTGTAAATGCCTTATGATCTGTAATTTCTGACTTATTTTTCAAAAGTATTGGTGTATTTGAGCTGGGAAATTTGGACACTATTTTTGAACTGGAGTGTTTGACAGTCTGTCTGCAAGGCAGGGATGGTGGGGAAGATACTCAGGGCCTTTGGAGTTCCGGCAGAGATCAAGGGGCGCCCTCCTGCAGGAGTGTGTGGAAAGATGAGAACTTCATGTTTGTGCACTAAAAGCTGACCAGTAATGCACATAGTCTAGAATTAGATTTCCCTTCTTTCTGTCTCAGTCCATAAATAATATCCTCGCTTTTAAAAGCTAAATAGATGAAGTATGTGTATATATATATACACACACACTTTATATATACACACGTTATATGTGTATATATATAAATATCTATGTATAATTTATACATCTGTAAAATCTATGTTTATATTGACTCAAATCATCTTTTTATGCAGTCTTCTCAGTAATATTTTTGATTCTGCTGTAGTTGATCACAGCAAAGAGCCACTACGTTCCAGAAATCTTGAACTCAAATCAAATCTGGATTGATATCTTCTAGAGGTGACATGCAATAGGAACTTTTATGCAGATAAATGATCTGACATGCAGATAATTTTAAAAGTTTAAAAAAAAAGAGTGAGTTTAAAAGACATACATCATGATGCTGCTCAGTGAATTGGATTCTGAGACACAGTGCTGATAAGACAGAAATGAGAATTACTTACAGAAAACTAGATGTGGAGGGCTGACCCTGGCTGGATACCAGGTACTCACCAAAGCTGCTCTATCGCTCCCCTCTGCAGATGGACAGGGGAGAGAAAATATGACAAAGGGCTCCTAAGTTGAGACAAGGACATGGGGAGATCACAGACTGATTTCTGTCACAGGAAAAATGTTGAATTTATTATTAACCAAAATCAGAACAGGATAATGATAAGTAAAACAAATCTTAAAAACACCTTCCTCCCACCCCAACCTCGTTCTCAGGCTCTGTGTCCTCTCCCCAGTGGTGGAGGGAGATGGGAATGGGGGTTGCTGCCACTGCTTAGGCAGAGGAGTTCTTCCCTTGCTCCAGTGTGGATTCCCTCCCATGGGAGAGTTCTCCATGAGATTCCCCAACATGTGTCCTTCTGTGTGCTACAGTTCTTCATGAACTGCTCCAGCATGGGTCCCTTTCCACAGGGTGCAGTCCTTCAGGCACAGCCTGCTCCGGTGTGGGCTTCTCTCTCTCTGGCTCTGCAAGTCCCTGCCAGGACCCTGCTCCAGTGTGGGCTTCCTATGGGTTCACAGCCTCCTCTCTGGCATCCACCTGCTCTGGTGTGAGGCTCCCCCACGCGCTGTGGGTGGATCTCTGCATCCCCATGATCCTCCATGGGCTGCAGGGGCACAGCTGCCTCACCACAGGCTGCACCACGGGCTGCAGAGGAATCTCCGCACTGGTGCCTGGAGCACCTCCTCCCCCTCCTTCTGCACTTGCCTTGGTGTCTGCAGTCTGCAGAATTGTTCCTCTCACATATTCTCACTCCTCTCTTTATCTGAGCACAATCATGTCTGTGCAATAACTGTTTTTTTCCTGCTCAAATACATTATCAGAGGTGTTACTCCCTTCTCTGACCGGCTCAGCCTTGGCCAGGGGTGGGTCCATCCTGGAGCCGGCTGGGATTGGCTCTGTTGGACATGGAAGAAGCTTCTGGCAGCTTCTCACAGAAGCCACTCCTGTAGTCCCCCCAGCTACCAAAACCTGGTCACACAAACCCAATACACTACTAGAGCACATCTGAATCAAGTGTAGAAACTAGAATCACACAGAGTCAGCAGGTAGTGGAGTCAACAATCTCTGTATCACGTAATGGGAAAATGCATCTTGAAGAATTTTGCATCAGTCCTGAGTTCATCTCAGAGTTAAGGGCAGGAAGAAATTCTTTGGGGTGTCAAGAAAGTTTTATTTACTTCTGGAGAACGCGAGCAAAATAAAGCTGTTGGGTTTTTTTTGTTTGTTTGGTTGGGTTTTTTTTGTTGTTTTTTTTGTTTGTTTGTTTGGTTTTTTGTTTTTTTTTTTTAACATAGTTTGTTTTTATAGAAGTTTTGCCAGTATTGTTAACTAAACTAAGATATTTTTGCCAGTCATATGTAAACATTACTTATCTGAGTTGCCTTTCTGCACCATTTCCTAGGTCTCTGGAATGAATTCTCTACAGCAAAGTTGAAAAGAAAACGTGTTTGTCCTAAGGAAAATATTTTAGAAATCGTTAATGGATAAATAGACATGTGCTATCAATAAAAGATTTTAAGCCTTTCAAAAAGAAAGCCAACACACTTATTATAAAATTTTAGCTATTAGATAAATTAGAAGTTGTACATTATTGGACCTCATCCATTCAAGTAGTTACACAGCTGTTGTTGCTCTTTGCTAGCCATGTTTCCTTTTGTTTGTCAATACTGTGTGCTCCAAAATGTGCCACAGCCAGGAGTAGTGTTGGAGTCTAAGAAATGCAGCTGTGTAGATGAAATTCAATAATACTGTTGTAAATAGTATTTTGTGTCTCCTTTGTTCGTGGGTTGCTCTCCATTTATTTCTATTAAATATGTGCATCAGATTGAAGTTTTATAGTATATTTTTGTTTTGCCTGTTACTGAATTGAAGCAAAACAAACCAGAATTAATGAGAGAGGCATTTGGGAGTCTAAATGTTCTAGGCAAACTAGATTGCCCTAATTTATTGGTTTAAAAGTGGCCGCTGTTTTTTAAAAGAGATTTTCATATAGAGATACAGAAATGTTTTTGGTTTATAGCAGCAGGAGACATTTTTCCATGTGGTTGTTCTAGTCATGCAAACACTAAGTGTCCTTTCATAGTGAAAGGAAACGAGATGACAGACCTGAATTGTAATGCTGATGTATTTGGTTGTGGAGGAGCTAACTGCAAAATGACCTTCATCTAACCTACCAAAATGATTAAAATGAGAGATATAAACATGACTTTGAGGTTGTTTTGCAAGTGTGGTACAGCCATTTTCAGTAAATTTTGCTTTACTAAGGGAAATAGAGCTTTAATATAGAGGAAAAATGTTCAAAATCTTGCACTTCAAGTGAACCCCTTATTTTTGTTTGTACTTGGTCTCTGAGAAGTAGTTCAAGTATTTTGAAACAGTTCACTCAAGGCAGCTAGGTCAAGTGAATAAATTTCTGCACGCAATCCAATATAAAATTCTTCTTTTTCATTTTCATTTTTTCCTCCTAGCATTTCAAGGAGAAAAAAACCTCTCTGATACACTGTCAGTAAAAGCACAATTTTTGTTCTCCAGTGATTCCTTCCATCAATTTTTGTTCCCCAATAATTCCTTCCATCAACAATTTAGCAATTCATGTGTCAGATTTCTGTCTGGAGCAGAGTTTGATTCATGAAAATCTTTGTAAATTTGGAGCAAAGCCTGAAACTGGCTGAAAGCCGATGAGGGAGTTAAGCAAAGGAATCGGGGCTGCGGAGCAAAGCAGTTGCAGTCTGTACGTCTGTCCTGTGTGAGATGTGGTGCTTTGCCTTTGCACCAATGCACTGCATTCCCTGATAAAGTGGACTAACCCAGACTGGAGGCAGTCAGTGGAAATAGCAAAATGTACTATGAAGTTCCAATATGATATGATCTGTAGGAGAGGAAGCAAATTGTTAAATAATTTGAAATTTTCCCTTACCTACAAATACTTGGGCAGTGATCTGAACTTGGCAATAGCAGAATTCATGTAGAGTGACATGTAAAAAAATTTTTTTTCTAGTTTCTTTTATTCCTTGCTCTTTGACCCTTTTGTATGAGTTTTTTTATGATGCCAAATTGCTAAATACTGGGCGCTGAAACTGTCTGTACCAGGCAGTTTTATTGTAGGATGCAAAATATGTGGAAATGCCAACACTTCTTCAAAGCAGTGAAGTGTCTTGTCTGTTCAAGACTGTGCATCAGTTGCTCATTTAAATTTTTCTAATGAGAGCCTAGGAGTACTTATGAATCTCCTGCTGAGGCTGAAGAGGCATTTTTGTTTGGGTTGGAGATGAATTTCCACTCGAAAAGATGGCCTGGTTTGTGCTACTGTAAAATGATAAGGATTCGACAGATTCACATTTACACTTCAGCAGTCAGTTTTAGCTGCCTATCTGCTGTGTAGCACGAATCCTGTCTTCCTTTCTCAGTTAATTATATAGTCTGTGGTTAAAAGTTTTCGGTGACCTGGGCCTAAAAAAGCTGAGAGACCTCTTAAAGGTCTGAGATGTAGACTGTACTTCTCTGGCAAATGAAACTTGTACAGTTAAAGGTGAAAGGAGCTAAAAGTGACAGCTGTTCCTAGGTAGGCTTCTCCAGTCTTGACAGTCCTTTAAGAAACCTGCTACAATGTCTCTTTTATCAACAAAACTGGCAAACCCCCAAATTATCTCTGTGAAGAAGACAAATGAGAGAACAAAACACATCTGGTTGTTGTCTTTTCTTCTAATATACTATTGAAAGGTTCTTCTTGTGGTGTGAAGTAAAAATGTGGAAACGTGCATCTCAAAGAGAAGATGACTTTTCCTCTCTTTCTGCTGAGTTTAGGTTACTTGTTATTTGATATTGTTCTTAAGAGTATAAATCTGTGGCATCTGTTCAGCAGTGCTCATTTGGTATTCCTGAAGGTGATGGAGCATGCAGGGAGGTGATGATGGATGGCTCGGCCAGGAGAGATGCAGTTGCTTACCACGGGAACTTTTAACTTCATTTTCATCGAGTCAAGGCACAGCAGCATTTTGAACCATTGAACACATTATACTTTCTAAGACAGGAAATAAATGACCTCTGCTGATACGCTTTGGAGTCTGCAAAGGTGCTTGCACCTTCTGAGCCAGTTATATAGCATTAGCTGATGTTTCCTTATGTATATATGCAAAGCTGAATGCACAACTAGGCACTGCAGCATAAATCTTGACTTTGGCCAGTGGTGTACAGTATCAGCTACCTGAGTACATGGAAGGGTTTTCTTTGGGCAGAATAAGCAGTTCATATGTCCTAATGGGCTCAAAATACTATAGTACAGAGACAAGAGTATTTATAGACTCAAACAGAGCTCTGTATTATGCAGGTTACTACAATAGGCCAGTCTTTTCTCTTTTTTTCCCCCTTAAGATCCTTGCTCTGCACACACTGAAAAATAATCTGATTAAAACAAAACACTACAGAAGTACATTGAGGAGAGAATTAATGGAATTTGCTTTCCATAATCCCTGTTAACAAGGCTGACCTTACAGGAAGGTTTGAGGGCTGTGGGTTGTTTTTTTTTTTTTTACGCTACTGATTCTTTTCTTTCCATTGATCTTGTGACTATTCTTTCTCCATTGCAGTGTTTCTGAACCATACAGTAGCTACAGCAGCAGCTGGTAGGGGAAGTCCTGTCTGCTAGATACTGATAGGGAGTAAGGAATAAAATATTTTGCATAAGTGAATTGGCTGTTGGGTTAGTGATTTTCTTCTGAAGACATTACAGGGATTTTCAGTATATGGGGATTGTCCAGTTTGACCAGAGGTTTCTCATTGTTTCCAGTACGTAAATGCCGCTTAGCTGTGGTTTTTCAGTAACAGCTGCAAAAGTGTGTGACACTTTCACAGAATGTCCTAGAATTTGATTTTTGTCCCAGTGGATCCAGTATAAAAATAGCTACCAACTAATTCCTTTTGCTTTATCAGTAGACATTAATTCCCTCAAGTTTAGTAGTTTTAATACATCCTTGTGAGGATATTAACATTTCATGAGATGTACAGAAGACTTGAAGAGATGTACCAGTCCATTATGTAAGAGAACTCACAGGACTGGGGGTTATACAGAGTCCATTGCAAGAGCAAGAAATGTTTCTTCAAACTGCTGTAGTGCTGGTCAGCAAATCCACTCCTTGTCCCCTTTGCTGTCCACCTCCTCCCCGAGGGGATGGCAGTGCTTATGATCAATTATGTGTCCTGCTTTTCCCCAGGCTGCTTGTGTTGCCTTTTTTCAGCTGTCCCGTGGCCTTTGTCAGCACAGCGAGCCATTCAGTGCTTGGACAATTATCTGATGCTCGCTGGCCTAATTCTGCCAGGCCTTCCCTGAACTCCCTGAGAAGAGGGAACACAGGGAAAGCCGTTCCACTGCACTGCAGCTGCGGACAAGCAGCTGCACGGGGCTTCTCAGGAGGGACTGCAGCTACTGCAGACTCTGAAGCGGTTGCACAATTTAATAATCTGCTTGTTTCAGGGTTGCAAAGTAACTGTTTCAAAAGACCAGCATTCTCAGTCACCTTTCTGTACTGCATCCTTCCCCAAACTTGCTTTTTTTGCCTGTGTTAATAAATGTAAAGCTTCCAAGGACCAAGGGTGCACATATACACAGTGAAAGCATCTGATCTACAGTAACTGTCTTCCTTCTCCCTCTGATTATTTCATTTATCAGCCTTTGTAGTTCATATGATTGAAGTCTGAAGCTTTTTGTGGTAAATTCATTTCTGCACAGAGTCCCCCATGGTACTTTTCAGGCTGCAGTGATCACTGCATTTCCACTTAAGTGCAATTAGGTTGTTGGAAACACAGACAAATATTACGTCCTGTATTACCTATAAATTTAACATAGGGAAGAAATGAAAAATTGCCCTTAATTGAGTGTTTCTTCAAGTTTATCACCGTTTATGATTAGCATATTTGCAAGAATTTTTCCAACACCCCTTACAAATGTCGGCTGATGGGATTAAGATCATTCCTGTGGTGCATGGGTTTTCCAGGGTAAGTTAGGAAGATATTGTAGAGTCAGCATTATGAAGAACATGGCTTTTCCACATCCATTTATTGTGTATCCTGTACTAGAGCTTTTTTTTCCTACTACAAGAGTGGCATGTGATTCCTAAAGCTGGTTCCTGTCCTCCTTCCCTTCATGGTTGCTCACTGGTGGGTCTTTATAGTTGCTGGAGGGCCACTGCTTGTGCCCCACTGGAATGCAGTGCCTGTGGAGCAGTGCCCAAGCCCCTGGGCCACTGGTTCCACTGGTAGGGCATTCCCTACTCCTGCCAATTTATGCCTGCCTTTTTATATTTTTGTTTTTAATTTTTTTTTTCCAATTTCATATCAAATGCTTTCACTGCTCCCACAATATGTTTTGGGGATGTCTGTGGGAATGAACGGAGTTATGTTCTCAGGAATTAAGGTCCTTTTCCATTAACCGTCTCCTTTTGATGGAGCTGGACAGTCATTGCTCCAGTGTGGAATGCGTTTGGGCCCAGTCTGTGACGTGGTTTTGCTGCCCACAGATGCTGCATGGTTGCTTGAAGTTAATGTAAAGATTTTAGTGCTGTGACTTTTGTTGCTTTATGTGTCACCTTGTCTTTTGTGTTCTAGTCACTGCTGTATTAAACAGTGGCTGATCATTAACAATCTAATTAGAAGGACTTATGGTAAAGATAGAGGAAAAGCAAGAATAATAAAAAACATTTTCAGGGGGGAATGTTTTCAGCAGTATAATTAGACAAAGGTTCAGTGAGTAAGGGAAGTTTAAAGCTGAAGGCAAATACCTTTTCTACTGATGATTATTAATGAGATCGCAAGGGATAAGGTAAAGAATGAGAGCACTGGAGTTTTGGGGCAGCAATTTAAATCTCTCTCTCTTGAGCTCCACAGTAGGGCTCTTTCCTTTTTGCTTAATTATTTTTATTACAAAACCTGCAAGTGTAAACCTCACATATGTATTTCCTACAGTTCACTATAAAAACAAACAAACCAACAAGAAATTTTCTAGCTTGTCACAGTAGCACATGGTGATGCCTTCTCCAATGGTTCATCTTTTGGACAAGTAATGTAACAAGATCCCTAATACCAAACAGTGCATGAAGAACAGTATGAAGTCCCTGTATTTGTAAAGCAGCTTTAAGGTTAATTAAAGCCAAGACTATCTCTTTTTCATTGCTGCTATAAGTTCTTTATGCAAAAATCTCAATTGTGAGAGTAACCTGGTGTAGTAGAAGGTGTCCCTGCCCATGGCAGGACGTTTGGAGCTAGATGATCTCTAAGGTCCCTTCCAACCTAAACCATTCTATGATTCTGTATTCTGGCAGCTCAAAGAAATATGAGTGATTGATTTTTGTTATTGTTATCGTTTGCAGTGCCTCCAAAGCCAATTCATCTGCAGAAGGCAACATACCAAACCCCTAGGCATAAAGCTTTAACAAATCAGAAAACAAGAATGGAGGAAGAGACACCTGCTGCTGTTTCCAGTGTCACAAAGGAAAAGTCTAGCAAAGTGTCAGATCTAATCAACCGTTTTGAGGGAGGCAGGTATGTAATAGAATTTGAACTGGTTTGTAACTCTGTTTGTTGTGTGGGGATTGTTGGAACTTGAAGCTGTGAGGAAGAACATTGATACTGTGGTAGGGCTCACTCCTATCCCTGCCAGAGGGCTTGATGGCAAAGCTGCATGGGTTTTGAAATTGTGGGAGAAAATTGTGTATTTAACTTTACAAGGTGTGCTTTTTCAAAAGGTGTTAGTCCTAATTTTCCTTTAAAAAAAAGATGTGCAGCATTTTAAAAACATCCTGGAAAATGTCAGCAATTTTAAATAAGTTTAATATTGAAGCTAATATTAAACACTTTTGTTCTTGCAGAAGAAAAAGAATACTTTTATAAGCAAATAGAAAAACCTGAAATACTGGTTTTCATCTTATACTGTCTTAACTTCTGAAATCATTCATGTGAAGAGGGTGAACTCTTCAAGTTATTTGTAGTGGTATGGCATACATTCCCTAAATGTTTTGCTTTATAGTGCTTGGTGATTTTGCTGGAAAAGCTCAGTGTTCTTGCGTTTTGATTCTGCGGTTTATAGGAAACATTTGGAACTTTGGGAAAAATGAACCGCAGTGAACACTGCTTTCACAAAATGGTGTTTTTTGGGTGTCTTTAATTAGATGCACGTGATGCGTCTCTAAGTAGATGCATTATAAGCTCTGAAACAGAAGTTCCAAATATATCTGCTCTGTATAAATAGAGCAACTTTCCTCAAAGCCCGTGACAGAGGAACAGCTCAAGAAACAGTCCAGTGACAGCTGAGCATTGCAAGTTTTGGGCATGGTTTTTTCCTGTTTCCTTGCCGCACTGGAGTTCTGAAGGGATGCCCCCTGTGGGAATGAATGCATGATGCACAACAGAGCATGACCTTCTGTGGAACCCGAGTATTAAGGCTTTCATTGAAAGAATTTCCCCTCAAGATGGGTGAAATTTAATCCTTTATATGGAAACAGCTGAGCATTGCAAAAGTGTGTTTTTCCACTGGAATAGAAATAATTTCAGAGCTTTATCTGCAAGAAGCTTCTGTCATTAGGCAGAGACTTAGTTGCACTTGGTCATGACAGGTGCTCAGAGATGGGAAAAAGAGATTACTGCAGCACTGGAGGTCCTGTGAATTCTTTTAGCACAAGTCACTAATCCTGTCCTCACTTTGTTTCCCAGTCTTCCTCCAAAGCATCACCCATCTTTTAAACACTGCAGTATCCTTAGGAAAAAAAAAAATTGTCCTTTCTGAAAGAAAACTCCTCGGGTTCATTGTGCCTTACATCACTGAGCCCTACATTTCTTCTTCCTAGACCTGCCTGCTGCATTGTGCAGGAACTTCTTCCATATTATGCAATCAAAGGAAACTAGAAAGAAAGAAAGAAAACTTTCTTGTTCATAGACCTTTATAAGTAGGGACATTTTGTGAACTGTGGGAAGCTGAGTTGCTTTTGGGCAACATCATTCATTAGGTACACTCAGAAATATCTGTCCAATGACTAAATCCTACTCAAGTCTATGATGTCTGCTTATGAGAACCTTCCATGATTAGCATGCTGAGTTCTGGATTATCCTGCTTTGGCAAGGGAGGTAATTCCTGTTTTTTTGAATGAGCTCAGCTCACAAAATGTGTCTTCTGTGAAGCTGAACTTCACTTTTAATTAGTGATCTTGAAATAGCTAGGTAGCATGTTCATGAAATGCAAACTACGATTGTCAACTATAACTTATTTTCATTAGTCTGTACAGCCCACAAGCATATAGGCATGGCAGAAAGTTAATTAAACCTCTTTACTCTGTGCAGACAATTGAAAAATGTATATTAATTTTATCCTGGAGTTAAGCTTATTTAATAAAAAAAGGCATAATCTTTACATGACTAAAGAAAAAGTGATTAAAATGTTTTTTGTTACATGATGGAAGAAAATAAAGCTAGCGTAAGTTATTTTTGATCTGTGTGCACCAAAGTGCAGAATATGTTTGCAACATTTGTGTAAAGTATCCTATAAATGAGGAGTAGAAACACAGTTTGTAAGCAGTTTTCATCCTTCCAGAAGATAGAGGTCCATACCAGGAACGGTCAGAGAACAGTCAGGAACAAGAGATAATGTGTTCAAAGCAGAGATAAATTTTGGAGGACAACGATTTTCAGAAAAGATGCAGCATGACAAAAGGACATTGCTAAATAAGGAAAATGGAGAAGAAATGGGATAAAAATGTGTAGGTCCTCCTGTAATATTTTGAACTAAGGAAATGGATGCTAAATGCTCTTGGGCGTGTTTGATTATTTTTTTTTTATAATTAAAGAGCTGTTAGGGAATAGGCTACTTGTTAGTTTAAGCTGCACTTGGGAAGCCACGATTCTTGCTCCATTTCTGCCAATATCTTCTGTGACACTTTGGGCAAGTTGCTTCATCTGTCAGTTTCTTGATTTCCTGTTCTGTTATAAGGAGCTAAGAATAGAAGAATTTAGGTTGCAAAAGATTGAATCCAACTGTTAATCCAGCACTGCCAAACCCACCACTAAACCACATCCTCAAGTGCCACATCTTCACATCTTTTAAATACCTCCAGGGATGATGGCTCAAAGTCTTCCCTGGGCACCCTGTTCCAATGCCTGATGACCCTTTCAGGGGAGAAATTTTTCCTAATACCCAATTTAGATCTCCCATACACAAGAAATTCAAGACACATAGAGATGCAATGGCTCAATGTGGACAGAGCTCTGGGTTTCTAGTAAGAGAAGCAGGTTTTGTAAGTGTTTTAATGCATTCCAGGTCTCAATGTCCTGAACTTCCTAATATTAGCACTAATATTTTAATATTAAAAGATGGTTTGGGAGGAGTTAGTTATATGGTGCAACTCTTTTATTCCCCATATCAGGATTTTCTGTAAGTCCATATTAACTCTTCTTTCATCAATGTTTCGTTTGCTTGGTGTTTTTAGCTCACTGAATCCTAGTGATCTGAAGAAAGATTCCTCTGTTCTCCACATTACTAAATCTCAAGGAAGATATGGGTCCACACCATCACCTCAGCCAAAACTCCCCTCCCAGCACTCACTACAGAAACAGGGAAACAGTAACACTGACAAACCTCAGGTTGCACAGCTGCACACGGCCAACGGAGTGGTAGCACAAGACCAGCCGGAAGAGGAGGACCAGAGATTGCCGGACAGTGGCTCTGCCGCGTCCACCCCCGTCCCGGACGATGCCATGGACAGCAGCTTGATAAACGGGGAAGGAGAAAGCACTCGCAGAGAGTCATTGCAAAGTGTGACTGCCTGCGAGGAACAGATGCTCAACAGCTGCCACAGGACTCCGAGCAGCGACACGCTGCTCCCAGCCGAAAATGAAACTCTGGAAATTAATACTAATGTGAAGGAAGAACCAGCTGAGGACAGCAGTAAACAAGATCAACCTGTAGAAACAAGGGTAAAAAGAGAAATTGTTTCATTCCTGATACATCACTACTTTGTGTATTTTCTCTAGGTTTTTATTTACAAAAATAAGCTTCCAGGAACAGGTCAGAAATTGAAAATATTTTGGTTATTTTTCCTCTGAAAAAGATGAGAAAAAAATTCTCTTCTGACACTCTCCCCTCCTTTGCTCTTCTCATCCCCTTGGCCCTTTCTCTGTTAGTTACCTGACGTTTAAAAAAAAAAGTGAAGCTCAAATACGTGTGCCTCTTAAGCACCATGCCTCAGCTATGCCAGACTACAAGGGACACATGTTAGTGGTGTATATGAAATAAAATGCCATGCGTAGTAAACTGTAATGACAGAGCTTCAGGCAGAAGTGTTGTGTGAATCCCTAGCAACTTGGATGTAGCTGTCAAGTCAAAGCTGGAAAGCCAGTGGCAGTCTGCTAGTGATCAGATAGATGCAATGTTCAGGGTATCCTAAATATATGCCTTTTTAGCAAGGAGAACTTATGACAAATTTGAGCTCCCTTGTAAGGAAGGTTTTAAATACTTAAGGGAAGTAAGTGGGTGGAAGAAAATCTGTCTTGGGAAATTAATTGCTGAAAAATGGTGCATGTTTTTCACTTGTAAAAGTTTACTTACGCAGTTTGCCTCCTTGTACCAAAGCAGTAAATGTGATTAACAGAGCTGGTCCAGCCGTCCCCTGTTTGGCAGGGGGAGCTTGGCAGACCCTCCCAGCCTTCCTCCTCACCATAGAGCCAAACAGCTGATGCTCAAAAAGCTCCTCACTGCTGGTCAGGAGCGCACCTGCACCAGTTCACTGCAGACCTTGAGTTTGGTTAGCTGGGTCTCACATACATACAAGCTTGGAGGCAAATTCTGTGAGTGGGAAAGGTGTCTCTCAAATTCTCATGTACTATAGGATGAAATATCCTAGGTAATTATAAGAACGCGTTGGGTTGTGTGGGTTTTCTTGTTTGTTTTAGGGGCTAGCTTTTTTATCCAGTAATGAAAGAACGTTATGATCCCCACCTAAACAGGAGCCTGGGTACAGTCCAAGGCGCTTTTGACCTGCCACACCTGTCATTATGTTTCTGTCTCCTGTTGGGTAATGCCTGTTTCCCCTCTCTGTGCCTATAAAGTGCTAAATTCTCAGTGGCCAGTGATGTTAATCTTGAATCCAAGTCACGCAGTAGGGTGCTGGCAGCATTTTCAGGAAAAAGCTGAAAAGGGAAGCAGTTCTTTTTTAAAGTTCAGGAAGGAACTGGGCAAATGCTAATGGCAGCAATCTCATTAAAATCTGTCTGAGCTGCTGGAACCAGCACGTGTGATCTGTCTTATATTGACAATGAGTCAGCTTGTGAGGTGTGATGTGACTGTAACTAGATCTGTATTATTCACTGGTGCTTGAAGGGTAAAAAACACAACCAAACCCATGCAGGATGACTTTTAAGCTTGCATTGGTGCAGAACTGAATCTGTAAAACTGAACTGGGTCACAGCAGCCCTTCCTGAGATACCTTGTGCAACAAGGACTTCCCCTTTAGTCTAGTGAGGTTAAGAAGTGTGTCTGCCACCCTTTACAGAATGAAACACTGATTTAGTTTGGATTAATGCAACCTGGAGATGGAAATCAGCCCTGTGGTGGTCTAAGTAGCTGCTGCCATGCTGTCTGGAATAGGGGAAGGATGATGAGCAACAGGAGAGTTCTGGTGGAGCTTTAAGCTGTTTCTGTGTTTAAGTAGGCACTGGTAAGAGGTAAGACCATTAGACAATCTGCGATTTTGCTAAATGCCTATTTAGTCATTATAGAATTATTATACTGGGATTCAGTCAGTTGCACTGCACAGGAGAACAGCACTCTCCTGCCCTTTTGATTAAAAATGTAGGTAAAATTGAATAAAAGCAAAAGGAGAATTTGCTTGTGAGTCATAGTCAAACGATGAGTATGATATATGCATTTCGATGGTGATGCAAAGTATCTTGTCTCTTGAATGCCGTGTTTCTTAGTTCAGGAAAGAGCAGAAAGTGGTTCTCTCTCTCTTTATAAATGTGTACATGTGCAGTAGAAATAATCNAAAAGCAAAAGGAGCATATGCATGTGAGTCATAGTTAAACTTTATGAGTCTGATATATGTATTTCGATGCTGATGCAGAGTATCTTGTCTCTTGAATGCCATGTTTCTTAGTTCAGGAAAGAGCAGATAGTGGTTCTCTCTCTCTTTATAAATGTGTACATGTGCAGTAGAAATAATCCTAAAGCCACTGCTGGAAGGGGTGAATTAAACTGGGGACTGGTGCAAAACCAGTGCAGAAATTACTTTTTGGACTTGGAAAAGAAGGCTTGTTTTGAAATAGTGTTGCTCTTACAGTTATTTCCTCCCCTTATCACTTTAGATAAAAGACAGATTAGTCTGTCTGACTAAAGACAGGTTATTGCAGGTTCTGGAAAAAGTTGAGCAAAACTTTTTAAATTTGGCAGTGATCTAAAACAGTTTCCCCAAGCAACCAGAGTAGAGTATCCTTTATTTCTCTTATTTACTGAACTAGTTTGAAAGTAATGAAACACAGTCATAAAAAGCAAAAAGACAATTAAAAGTGAGAAGTTTCCTGCCTTGCAGCAGAAACAACTCCTGTCATAAAAACTGGTTTGTCTAAACTGCGGAGGCTGAATAGTACAAGAACATCTCAATCAATTAACTTCCTGAATAACATCTTGTGGGGAATCTGCTGCTCCAGCTAACTGAAGACAAGAGGACAAATGTGTCGGTGTTTGTTGTGAGACTGGTAGGAAATAGGGGTATAGACTGCCTGCAAGCCACAGATGGGGAAGAATCCATTGAACATCTTTAATAAAGTCCTTATATGATGTCTTCTTTTAATGATGGTGTTGGGGGCTCTGATGTTTTAGATGCAATCCTGGTAGAAATACTGGATTTCCAAATGTAGGGAGGTGTTTCAATTTAACCACAGTAAAATTTTTGGTTTGCAAAGTTAATTTTCTGCCAAGAAGTGTTTTACTGTGGAAACACTTGGGAAGTTCTGCCAGCCTCTTGATGCTACAATTTTTTGGTTTTCTTTAGGAACAGCAATGGGAAAAAAGCTGTGTATCTTCAGCAACCAATATATAAATGCATAAATCTTTTTGTGAATAGTCACTTCTTCAGGAATACCAGGATCTTTACTGCTTTCTTGGTTGCTGTGCAAGAAACAAGCACAGTGTAATTTAAATTGTAGTTGTTCATACTCTACTTCTCTCACCCTGTCTGTGTTGTTTAATATATTCCTTCAAAGCCCTTGGGGCAAGGGCTATGCCTGAGTAAGAGTGAATCATATACAGCATCACTGTCATCTTGGCAGGTACAGTTTTCTCAACAGGAAAAACAGCTCCTGTTTGGTTTGGATAATAAGAAAGTCCATGCTTTCACCAGCATTTTTCATACCTTTTCTTAATTTCAGAGTTCAAAATCATTTATTTTAATTTCTTAAGCATCCATAGTAATGTAATTATTCTAAGGATGAGCAGATTTGTACTAAAGAACCAGATCCAGCTGAAACATTTACTGCAAGCATTGGAATAGAGATTCAGGTTTGCAGTCCCTCGGAGTGCCTTGGTCTCTCACACTCCTGATGTTTTGGTCAGCAGGTGAAATCAGGTACCTGTGTAATGTAAATGTTCTCTATATAGCACACTAGCCATTTCTGCTTGGTTTTATATGTTGAGTTGCCACGTGTTATGGATTCTCACAGAAGTTTGAAATGTTCCCTGAAGTTACCTTCCCCTCCCCTTAACAACACCCCCTGCTCCCCCTGGGGACGTGCTGAAAGAAAAGCAGCAGTACAGTTTTCTGTTATTTTTGCTCTGCTCTAACCCTGTAGGTGGGTGTTCTTATGCTGGAATAAGAACATGCCACAGTGATTAAAAGATAACTCATCCACAATGTGCATTTTCCCCCCACGTAGATGATCCCTCTGTCAGGTCATGTGATTGATGTAGAAAGGAGATGCAGGTTCAAGAATTAAGAAGATGTGTAAGGTTGATACTGAGAGGATTGGAAAGCTGGGCTTAGCTCATTTTATGTGATATTTCTGTGTTTGTTATGTATGATTTTCTCTCTTAATTAGTTCAAGTAATCTTCTGAAAACTGTGGATTGGTTCTGTGGCACTGCTTCAGGGAGAAAGTGTGGTTCTGGGGTGCGAAAAAAAAATAAAACTAAATTGCTGAGGAACCAGTAATTTCTGTGGTTTTGTGCCTCAAGTCCACATGTGAGATCCTTTGTAAATGGCTGCACTAAGCAGCAAGCTGTAGCTGTAACAGCTAATCCTCCAGCTCCCTGCAATGTCTCTTGACAGCACTTAAAACACTGTTCTGTAGGTTACTGTGGTTGCTATGCTGATTTAAACAGATTTAATGAACAGCTTTGAAGTCACTATTGAAAGCCTGTTTTTAGGGAGGAGGTTTGCCATGTAGCAGTGCAACTGCGAACACTGCAGATTAGAACTGAAATATGTTGAAATCTGGAATACTTATTGAATACCAA
Source organism: Platysteira castanea (assembly GCA_013397175.1). Lineage (NCBI taxonomy): Eukaryota > Metazoa > Chordata > Aves > Passeriformes > Platysteira > Platysteira castanea. The sequence goes on from VYXC01008043.1 coordinate 220,899, forward strand.
AATGCGTAAAAAACCCCCACTGAAGTCCCTTAAATGTAAGACTGTATTTTAATATTTGGTTTTCTTCAAACCATTTTTGTAAAGGTACTTGCAAATGTTTATCATACTCTTGCGGAAAGCAGTGCGCAGTTTGAAATCAGAAACCGGTCTCTCAAGCTCTCCTCTTCATTTTTTTATGAAGAATTTTTATGGTTTGTCTATTACCAGTTTCTCATAAGCAGTGTGATAATACTGCCATTTATTTTGGGAAGACTCTGATGTCGCTAGTTGTGAACAGACTATCACTAGATCTGGAGAAAGAATCTTGTAGTGGAAGTGTCAGTTTGTTGAGCCTGACACTTGCCAAGCCTGAGGCATTTCCCTAATGTTTTGATATTGTAGAAGGCTGTGGTTTCATTGTTTGTTTTGAAGTAATTTTGCCCAGCAACTTGTAATTATATATTCTAACACATTTAGTTTAATATTGAAAATTGAGTAAATGTTTTAAGTTTCTGTTCAGCAGAACAATATATTTTGTGGAATAAAAGACTTTAAAATGAAAACGTCCCTTAAGCTGCAAAAATGACGTCCTTAAAGACTAAATGAAGGAACGCTCTAATTGCAGTCAACAATTATTCAGCAATGAGTGTATCAGTGAACATAAGACATTTTGTACCGTATTTCTCAGTAATTTTGTTGTGCTAAGAACATGCAGTTCAAATAACTTCTGAAATGGGGTGGGGGCGAACACTGACTGCTCCCATCTGTTCCCTCTTACTCTGCAAATCAGTTCTTCCAGCTCTGAAAGGTCAGTGGTACTCGATTACCAGGATGTGAGCTGATCTGTTGAGTAGGGAGTTGGTGCTTTGGCAAAGATCCCTAGACAAACTGGAAAATACTAAATCTTTTAGGCTTTGAATTTTACTCTGCAATTTGACTGCTTTTTAACATTCTCTGACTTTTGCATATGTTGATTAAACTGCAGGAAATTATGTATTTTTCAAAGGTGGTGTTTATTACTAAATGTTAAACTTGTATTTTAGTTGCTTTTTGGACTACAAGCTAGTCATAAGGATTTTCAAAATTTTTAAATTATTAATAAATTATATTTTCTTCATTATCCTAAGAGCTGTTCTTATTTTCCTCCAGGAGACAGATGAGCAGAAACGTCACAAAATTGCCAGCGAACTTCTGCAAACAGAAAAAGCCTACGTTAGCCGACTTGACCTCCTAGATGGGGTACATTTTTCTTGAATTTGCTTTTATTGTGTTGCCTTGAATTCACTCAAATGGCTATGTGTAAGTGTGGATATGAGTTACGTGAGATGTGGTATGTTTTTCTCATTTTGCTGAATTTCCAGTCAGCCATTTTCTGTTGCCACGTGGCTTTGCCTATGCTTCTATTTTAAGAATGCAATGTTTTTAATCAGTATTAGAATTTTGTGGCTATTAATACAATATGTTCTATGTGTGGAGATGTCACTGTAAGCAATTTCATTGCATGCCTGGAGCCGACAAGGAGGATGGATAACCATGTCTTGGCTTCCAGCGAAGCTGGAGTGAATGCTGCAATCACCCACTCATCAGAAAAGCACTAAATCCTTACAGTTTGAACCACCCAATCAGAATTTTTCTTTAGTCCCAAAGAACCTAGAAGTTGCACATTCCAAAAAGTATATCATCTATTTTCCCATTATATATTTAGAAACAGAAATTACTGTTTCTGCAAGGAAAACGTTGGACTCTCATGCTTTGCAGACTCTAGCTGATATTTCTTACATGTAAGAAACCTGTACTTGAGTATTTTCCTTCCTAAGTCTTGTTTACTTTCCACGTAACACATTTACATTTTACCTGGATACCTCTAGCTTTGCACTGCCTTGCTACAGGATATTTTTCTCAGACTTCACTGTTTAAATTTCTCACGTCCAGTGCAGAAGTTTGGTACAAAGAGTTGATGAAAAGTAAAAAGTCTCAGCTGATACAGTAATTGTTCAGGCTGCTTAGGGAGCTAAGAAACTGTCCTCCCGAAAGTGGGTTTACTCAGCAGAACCACATTGTGATGGATATATGGTGACTTGTAAAAGTCAAAGTATTGCAGGAAAAAGAAATTGATTTAGAGAAGTTTAAAAATAAAAAAAAGATGTTTACTTCCTTTATAGATTTTTCTGATGGGTAATGTACAATTATTTTCCTTGATGTCTTCATAAGTGCATTACTGCTGTGTCTGTTTTCCAAATATTAACTGGAGACAATTCTGAAAAATGAGTTTCAAACACAGCTGCTCAACTGCTGCTTATGAGAGGAGAGCAGAAGACTGGGTGGGGACTGTTATATTTCTAAACTTGGTTAAAAAGTTGCGTAATCTTTATGGTCTTCAGAGTAACTAGCTGTCCTTGGCAATGCAGCAGACTGGGCATGTTTCAGAGTATATGTGGCAGTATGTGGCTTTTTTCCTTTTAAGACACTTCTACTGTCTCAGTTGGGGTGATCAAAGTTCCTGTCTTCAGACTCTTCTCTTCTTTAGCAAGTCCTTACCCAGGCTTCTGAAGCTCTTTTAGGGACATATAATCAAGTCGGTTCAAGCATGGATTGAAGCATAACAGAGGGACAGTAGCTCTCCAAAAGCACTTATTTTGTGATGTGCATATTAACATGTCTCAAAAACATTGCTGCTTCCCTGCGTTCTTTGGGAAAAAGGATAACCTCACTTAAAAAGAAATTACACATTTTGTAGCTGCACCTAATCAGATAGAGCCCACTGATGGAGAAAGAATATATTTATTTTAAGTAGAGACTATAGTCAATCAGAACTGTGCCCCCTCTGTGTTTTAAATTGTATGTGGAGACTGCTCATAGCCTGACAATTACTTTGATTTCAAAAGGATAAGGGGATAAGGCATACAAGGAAAGTGGTGGGGCTAGTGGTGATCAGACACATGCTAATTGCAAAGAACAGAAGAGTGGAAAGTACAACTGGAAGACTGGGAAAGCTGAGATGATCTAGCTGTTAAAACAGATAGGATGTCTGGAGCTGATCCAGAATGGCACTGCTTCAGTTTGGCTTTCCTTGTGTCAGCTCTGCCTGCAGTGCTCTCCTGGCTCACGAGAAAGAAAGTGGGGTGTAAGGGCAGGAGAAGGTTTTCACTTCTAATGAAGCAAAGTCAATGAATGAGTTCGTCACTATCTGTCTGTATTATTGAAATATTAATCTTGCCTTGGTTAAATGTAATGGGCTGACAGGTTTGGGGCTCTTTTTGTGCATTGCAGGTATTCTATTCCAGACTTCTTGAGGAAGCCAACAGAGGTTCATTTCCACCTGAAGTGATTAATAAGATCTTTTCTAACATTTCATCAATAAATGCCTTCCACAGTAAATTCTTACTCCCAGAACTTGAAAAAAGAATGCAAGAATGGTAAGAGGCACTTCACTGGTTAATATACTCCTAGAAATGTGTCTGTAGAAACTCTCTTGCAGGGTTGAGGTAGGGAAAGTATCTTCACAATTAAGCTCTCCAGGCCCAGGAGCTACTGTGAGTAAGAACATCTGCTCTTCCACTCTTCCTCAGGATCTGACTCAGCAGAGGACTGGCATCGTTTGCTCAAAATAAAGCACATGGATCTCACTGAAGCCAGTGAGATTATTCATGATCAAATGTCTTGCTAAATTAGGGGTTCAGACTCCAATAATGTGCTGCCTGGTGAATTCATTGTAGAGGATACAAAGTTGAGGTAAATAACATGTATGGGGTTTATGATAATGCTGAAGTACAGTAAACTTTGTTGTTACTGCTTTCTCTAATAAGGTGGGACACATTCTTCTTCTATATTTTGGTTTTCTCTTTGAAATTAAAATCCTTGTCAGATATATTTCAGGGCCATTTTCCCCCTCAGCTTTTCTTGACCTCTGTTCGGAGCCAGCAAGGACAGAAGAGGTGTAAATATACTCTGTAATAATCATGTACAGATGTAGTGTCTTTATCCTGCCTTGGTGTGTGTGATTCTGGATATATTAAAACATAGCCGTGCATTTTTAGTCTCTTCTGTGTAATTGAAAAAAAAAAAGTCTCAAAACATTGCTGCTTCCCTACCTTCTTTGGGAAAAAGGATAACCTCACTTAAAAAGAAATTACAAATACAGTTTCATCCAGTTGTTTCACCTCAGCAATTTTGGCTCCTATAGTCTATGTTATCTAGAATTTATTATGAGGAATTCAAGTGTTGATGCATAATATCCAGTTACACTATCATACCACTCCTTTATTGTCAAAAAACACACCATAAATGAGGAAAAAAATGCTTTTTTGGTGACATATATGAAAATCTTAGACCATACAGTGGTGCTTTAGACAGAAGCTATATATGTTCTGACTCTGTAAGATGATTCCCCTTTACATGATGATTCTTTAAAATAGAATAGCTACTGTGCACAAACACATGGTACCTCTGTGTAATCTATAATGCAGGAAAGTAAATAAAATGTAAGCATTATGAAATATAAGAAAGCTTACACTTCAAGCTCCCAGCAGAGTGACTTCAGTAAGTAAACCCTACTCATTTCTTTTAACAAAAGTTGAAAAAATCTGATAGGAATTATGAATGCCTGGATTACAATAGAGTGCATGTTCATGAGAAGTGGAGTTCAGATGTTTAAAAAACAGCTCACAGTACATCACATCAGTGCTGTATAATTTGAAATGAAATTCACGATGTAATCTTAAAATTCTGCTCTAGACACTTTATGGAGCACAGAAGATGAGTTGCCTTACTTTACATATTTGCAAAATGCTAAACTGCTCACTCCTATTGTGTGTATAATTATATAGCTTCAAAGGTTGAAAAGTGCTTTTGTAGATAAGCTTTGACTCTTGGTGCAGAGCTAAAAAATTGCATCACAAGGATATTATCTTTTCCACATTGTTTGAAAACAACCTTCGTGCTGTACCTGAGACAGCCTGTTTAAATGTCCTTGAAACACTGTGCTTTTGGGGGGAGTTAGAAAAAAGGGTGCAGTTGAAGACAACTCTTTTTGATCATTGCTGAAAGAAAAATCTGGGGCAATTTTCTCTTCCCATCACTGGTCTCTGAAATTGGCTTGCACAATAGCTGCTGCCAGATACAGTCTTTTCTCAGTAGTTCCTCCCATTGGACACAAGAAATTAAGTATGTTCTATGGGTAGGTTTATGTCCTTCTATTATTCTTTATCTTCCAGCGAAAATAGCTGGATAAAAAACTCTGACTTTTTCGTGAGTCGTGGTTTGAATTGAAAACTTAGAGTAAAAATATGTAATCTCATAACTGGGAAAGCAGATCAAAAGCAAATTCTTGTTTTTTGGAAGAAAAGGCAGTGTGAATCTAAATTTACCAAGTGAAAATGAAATTGTCTGGTAGCTGCATTTTGAGTGAGTTGAGCAGCAGCTGGGAGCTGAATATCTCTTACAACATATGGCTTGAAAACACTGGAAACAGCCTTGTTGCAATATATTTCCCACAAAAAGTGTGTAACAGAGCGTAACAGTGATCCAATGCCATAGAATCATAGAATGGTTTGGCTTGGAGCAGACCTTAAAGATCATCTAATTCCACCTCCCCTTCCATGGGCAGGGGCACCTTCCACTAGACTATCAAACTAAATAACTTGATACAATACCCTGAGTCTTCGGTACCCAAGGACAACCAGTAGCAGATACTTGGGAATAATATAAGAACACAGCATGATTGCAGAGACCAGCTTCCCACCCTGTCCCCTCATTGCCAGCCCCAGCAGCAGCACAGTCTTTTGCCAGGTGTTACACAGGAACCCTCTGCCCTCTCAGAGCCAGCTGGAGCTGGACCAGTTTTTGACAGTCTTGCGATATTCACTATTCAAGTATAACTTTTCCCTTCTGCACAGCTTTTCTCTCGAAGAAGTGGTGTGCTGGAGTGGACTGCAGAAGTAATTGCAGTAGATTTCTCCACTTCAGACTGCTGAGACGGCATTGATTTCAGACTTTCAGAAACCCAGAGTTACTGAGTTTCTGAGTCTGTCCTTGAAAATGAGACATGAAATGTGCTTCCTGTGGTAGTTCTTGGAGATGCCTGTGTGCATCTGTGTGCCTGAGTGCTGCTCCACATTCTTTGTGTGCATTGGGAGTGCAGCTTCTCTCTCAGCCTCTCCATCCATTACTTTACTATTCTGTTTTATCTGAAGATACCATTAGGAATTGGGAAAAATGCGGGAAAGTTCTTACAAAAGATTGGAATCCAAGGGATTATCTTTCCTTCATATGCTTCCTTAGATAAATAGTAATTTTTTAAAAAAAATTATAAATGCACGTGTTTATACAAGGCACAGAGGGGAAGATGTACAATATGGGTTTAGCCCTCAAACCACACCACAGGTTAGATATTTTAAGGGTTAAATTATGGTCAAAAGAAGATAATGTAGTTTTAAGGAAGAACAAATAAAATAAATTAGGCCATGCTTTGTAAATAAAATCTTTCAAGTCTTCAATTTCTAGCTTTTCTTATTTTTTTATTTTATTTTTTCTTATTTTTCTTATTTTAGTCCTCTACATGACCTGTAGAGCATATACACAAGGGGATGCAGACAATCTTTCTGTGTGAATTCAGATTTAATGGTTATGTTGGAACTCCATATGAGGTGATCTCAAACAGAAGGACTCTCGATTAAACACTTGAAACCTTTTATAACCTTGTGTGACTTTTTCTTTCCTGTTTGCTCTGAGATTCCACCCTCTTACTTTGCAGGACTACCACCCCTAGGATTGGAGATATTCTGCAAAAGTTGGCTCCTTTCCTCAAGATGTACGGAGAGTACGTGAAGAATTTTGATAATGCAATGGAGTTGGTGAAAACGTGGACTGAACGGTCACCTCAGTTCAAATTCATTATTCAAGATATTCAGGTAATGGGGAGAATAATGTAGATCCTCAAGTAATACAAGCAGCATATAAAAATACATATGTTTGAGGGTGGAAAAAGTATTAAAGAGAAAATTAAATGCCAAATCCCTTATAATCAAGGTGGGGTTTTTTTAATCCACTTCACACTGCATTTTTCCCTTCTCCTGCCTGCTTATGTGCACAACCCACCCACAAAAATCCAGATTTTTCTGCTGCAAAATAGAGGAGCAAACTAGAAAGGCTGAAACATCTGAAAACTAAAAAAATAGTGCATTTTGTTGTAAATACCAGAAGTAAATACCATTGTAGGATAAAGTGACTTAGCAGTGCAGCTCTAGATCCCTGCACTGCTTTGTTAAGTATCGTGTCTGCTCGCAGCAGTGCTGAGCACAGCAGGCTTCAGAGCCCGGGGATGCCCGTCCTTTCCAAGGGCTCGTTTCACACCCTCTGGTGCTCCCTGTGGGTGTCTCTGGGAATCGGCAGGTGTGTGTCCTGCTGCAGTCTGAGCACTTAGAAAGAGGATAAAGTATTTCCACTTAAATTTTACTTCTCTATGGGGTCTTGTGGTTGTAAGCCAGGGAAGAAAACAATTTGTGTTTTAATGCATTTTTTTTCTGTTTTTCTAATCTAATTGCATCTAAGATTAGGGAAATAAATATACATCTTAAAATATGAGGGAGAGACACTGCTGAGGGAGTTTATATTGTAAATGAAACTCAAAGAAAGCATTCCCTCTTCAGATAGGTAAAATATACCCTGTAGCCCTTTTAAGTGATTGTTTATAATATGTGGTCATGAACTGTTCTTATTAATTCAGAAGTATTTCCCTTGTCTGTTATTACAAACCTAATTTAAAATACACTGGAGTTTAAAAGATTTTTTTTTTTAGTAAGACTTCTTGATAAGACTGTCAAATACATAGAAAGGATTTTACAGGTATTTTTGGGAGGATTTTCTGATTATCTGGTGTGGTAAAATAGTTCTGTTTTCTTTCAGAAGGTCTGTCATGCACATTTCAAAATACATTGTTTATGTTTCATCAATCATAACTTTTATTTTACGATAGTGTAATGACATTCTTGCCTGCTTCATTGAAATATGTTTACAATTTTTTAGAAGGAAAAAGTGTGTGGAAATTTGACATTGCAACATCACATGCTAGAACCAGTCCAACGCATTCCACGCTACGAGATGCTTCTAAAGGACTACCTAAGGAAATTGCCTCAGGATTCCCTAGACTGGAAAGATGCTGAAAGTAAATATCTTCAGGCCATTAAAGGAGCTGTAATAAGATATTAGTAAGAGGATACTGTAAATTGAAGACATTTTCAGGAAAGATCAAGTGAAGAAATACCCATGAAAAGAATGATAGAATTTCTTCAGTGGAATCATAAGACTCTTTGAAAAAAAATCTGTTTGAATTGAATTTAACTGAATTGAAGTTAATTTAAAAACCATGAAGCCTTTAGTATTCTCTTGGAGCACATAAGTTTTGCTTTAGTTTTGAAATAGCGCGCAGGTTTTGATTTGTTTGCTTTGCAGATGATCAGGGCTTGTGGTGGCTTTTCTTTTTCTTTTTTTTTTTTTTGTTTTTTTGGTTTTTTTGTTTTTTTGTTTTGTGTTGTTGGCATTTTGGTTTGCTTTGTGCACATTTGGAATGTGTGACTGTTATTTGTAAAAAATTGAAGTTAGACTCCTTGTATTTTTAAGCTTCTGCAGGGAAAAAGCACAGCCCACTTTAAATTTCTTCTTCTCTGCATTTATACAAGAACAGTTCAAGATACTTGCACAGAATGTTCAAAATCACTTGCCAGCTAATTCTTTTAAATATTTGATTTTTATTACCAATACCAATACAGTAAACACTTGTAAGATGAGCTGTTTCAACTGGAAAATACAATTTGACTTTCTGAATTACTTCGAGAAAAGGAGGGAGAGAACCATGGCTGTTCTTGTCACAGAAAAATGGGATTCTAAGTGCTGAAGTGCTACAGTAATCTGCAATAATTCTTTTCTGATCTTTCCATATTATAATTTCTATTTGGTAGCTGAGTTTTTTATGCTTTCCACTTTACCTTGTTTTCTTTTTATTGCTAACTGAAGAAATTTATTTTACTTTGTAATTTACACAAAAACAACAAACATTTTTGTAGAATTCCCCCCCCCCTTATTTTTTCCCACTTTGTAGTATATAAATATATGAAAATGCAACTTTTTGGTTTTACTTATTTTCTTTTTCTTCTGTCTAGAATCCTTGGAAATTATATCCACTGCAGCAAGTCACTCAAATAGTGCAATAAGAAAGATGGTAAATGATCCTTGTTTTCTCATCACTTTTCAATATATTATATTTCAATATTTGATGAAGCTAGGAAAATGAATTTCAAATCTTCCCTAAAATAGCATGAATTGGTTTCTTGGGTCAAAGTGATTGTTCCTACTTAATGTATTTATACAGCTCCTGGAAATGATAGACAAAATCTGTCATCAGAACTAATTCTCTCAAGTGGAAAATGGGACAGACTTAGTTCTTCTCCTGGCTCAAATCACTGATACTGCACTGAACTTTTCACCTTGTTTCATCTGTTTCTGTCAGTGCAGGATAATGTTTGTAAAGACTAATGTGGCTATTTCTCTGCCAGATTGGGCTGGGATGATAGGAACTTAATTGAAATGTGAGTTGTTTTGGGCAAGAAATAATGCAGACTGTATATGTAACTGCATTTTAAAAATTGCCAAGGATTTAAGATTTCTAAAAGTACTTCTTTCTTTATCAAGTAAGTTAATCAGTCAGACCACACATACTGGTTATAAATATGTTTTTCAAAGCTAAGAGTCCCCAAATTTATGCATGTTCCCATCATTTAATTTAAACATGCATAAAGATCTGTGCTTTCAATTAATAAGTTTTTAAACTATATTTTCACTGTAAAGGAGAATCTAAAGAAGTTGTTAGAGATATATGAGATGCTGGGAGAAGAGGAAGACATCGTGAACCCTTCAAACGAGCTGATAAAAGAAGGACAGATCCTTAAACTGGCTGCTCGCAACACGTCCGCTCAAGAGCGGTATCTGTTCCTGGTGAGTGTGGTGGCTGCTGATTGCAGATGCAGGCCCTAGAGCATGAGAACTTTGAAATTCTCATCAAACTGAAATGTAAAAGCTTAGCATCTTTGTTGTGATAGATTTCGTGTTGAGGTCCCAGTAAGTAATTCTCGTGGTTCCGTGGGAGGTTTTTATCGTGGCAGGTCATCCTCTCAGCAGGAATTCAAAAAGTACAGCCGTGCTCCCTTACAACTCCCTTGGAAAAGGTGTGGTGTAGTTTGTTGCTTCCCATGCACTGAAAATTGCTGGTACATTTTTGCTCACGGCCTCTGTCATGGCCCATCCTCTGGCTGATAAAGGGCAGTGACGGGACATTGAGGCACAGCTCCTGCTTATCTGTGCTTTGTGATGCCTTCAAGTGGCTACCTGAAAAGAGAGGCTAGACAAGAATAAGAGAATAAAAGTAGGTATTTGAAGGGCCTTCAAATGTACACCCTGGGCAGTGTAAAGCCTACAAGGGGCTCCACCCAAGATGTACTCTGGGTCATGGGTTCTTCACACTTTTATAAGTTTGGTTCATTTACATGTCAAGGTTAATTCTCCAATTATAACCTCAGTTAATGATGTAATTACCCCAAGTTTGCCCCTCCTCTTCAGAGGCTTTTAGTTTACACATTTTGCAGCCTGGGACAATCAAGGTATCCTTGAAATGCAAACCTAGAGAGGCTTTGTTATGTCTAACCTGCATGAGAGAGCAGCAGCTAACAGGCCACACGAAACTGCAGAGTTACACACTACGCAGTACAGGATTTGAAAAATATAAAAGTTAAAACCTAGGGCATCATTCAAACAAAAGGAGAAATCATTGAATAGTAAGACCTCAGCTGGGGCTAGCCAGCTGATTTAAATGATGTTCCCTTATGTGAGAGGTGACAAGCTCAAATGTGCTGTGTCTGTGATTATAGACTAGGCAATAGTCTAGTCAGGATTTCTATGAAATATGATTTAACTCAAGTTTTTCTTTTTAATAATTAATTTTGAGAAAAATGAGGGGGGGAATAATGTGAGAAAATTAAACACTTTATATCTGATCTAATAACTGTGCTTCTAGGCTGGGGCTTTAGAGATTTAAACATTATTTAAAGTTCTGACTTTAATAAAGGAATATATCTTTGTCCTGCTCGTGTACTATTTTTTCCCCCTGTGATATGGAGGGTTTCAGGGAATAAAAACTTTAAGAAATATTCTTTTGTCTTGGAGAAAACACAGATAATGTCTTCAAATAACATTAGTTACAACTTGTACAAAACCAAATTATTTTGGTACAGGAAAAATATAAATGTATACACTGAAGGAAAGAGTCCTTATTCTACAGTTTAGAGTAGGTTTTGCAGAATTGGGACATAAGAATGTGGGCTTTGTTAAAAAGCTTTACACTGGTAGAGAATATCTAGTCTGAGTATGGCATTTATAATAAATGCTATGAAGACTGCTGCATATACAGAACAATTATTCTTACATTCACTGAAGCTGTCTTTGAATTCTATTCCTGGAGAAATAAGAAAGAGAAGTTGTCTGGCATTAGGGCTTTGGTCTTCTCACGTATCAGCTGATCAGGAGAGAACCTGCTTTCTCACCCACCAAGTCTAGCTTTGTGATATTGTCCAGCTCTCAGTGGACAAACTGTGGCTTTGTGTGTGTTTTCCTTAGTGCAAAACCACGTGTTTATTTTTCTCCCCAGTTTAACAATATGTTGCTCTACTGCGTCCCCAAATTCAGCCTGGTAGGATCAAAGTTCTCAGTTCGAACCAGAGTTGGCATAGATGGCATGAAGATTATAGAAACTCATAATGAAGAATATCCACACACTTTCCAAGTGTCTGGAAAGGAGCGGACACTGGAGTTGCAGGCCAGGTAAGCAGTCTTTTCAGCCAGTTTCTTGAGATCAAATAGATGCTCACAGAAGAGTGGATTAACAGACTTGAAGAAAGATACAGTGGATTTCATCGTAATATTGGTGCTTTGAAAATAGCCTAAGCTGCCAAAAAATCATAAATTGTCAGTCCAAGAGTCTCTCTGAGTAGAAGATGCATCTAGGATGCATAGCACATTGCCTAACTTTGCAGAAATGCCCAAGAGAGCTGTGAATGGGCTGGCTGGGAAGTTGAGAGCAGCGCCAAGGCAGCCTGTCTGACTGAAGTGTTTTAGGACACTGGGTGCGTTTAGGACACAGAGGTGCCCCTGGTATCTGAGCTGCCTTGGTACCACTGAGTCTGTTCACCTCAGGGCAGGTCCAGCCAGCAAAGCTCTCCTCCCCAGTGGGTTTATCTCCACAGAACAGAGTTTTTTGAAGCAGTAGGTGGGCATCTGCTTTCCTCTGTTCCCCAGGCCCATTTCCGATCTACTTGTTTTCTTCCAGTCCCAAGTATCAACCTGCTCCTGGAAGGCAAGCTCTCCTTTTAGTTCCTGGGTCCTTTTCCTCCAGCTGCACTCTTCTGACTGGCACTTTTTCTGCTTTCCTTACTAGTCCTTGTACCCTCCTTTTGCTGAGTTACCTTCCCCCTAGCTTTTACATTGCCTAGACTAAATCTTCCCCATCTAGACTCAAATAAAGTGAGATGCTTCTCGTCTCCTTTTGGGCCTGCTGAAAAATCCCATCCTTAGCAGTCAGGATTTCATTGCAGAGAAGGGAGGATTAAATAAGCAGGAAAATGTCCATGGTGGGTCCAGTTCTGTGTTGGCACAATATGTTTGGAGACAAACCATAGCTTGTTAGCCAATGAACTTGCAAGCTACTTTCCTTTATGGAAAACCTGTAATATTTAATGAGAGTTACAGCAGTGAATGTGCAAAGATAACAGTTATTTACCTACACTTTCATTCAATTTGTAATTAAATATATAATTTGAAAAATGACACAAGAAAAGCTTTCCACTTGGATCTGCAAGACTTCTGGCACGTATTTTTGGCTAGCAGTCACATCTACTGTAAATTACTGTATGATATCTTGCAAAGTATTATGCAAATTGTTATGATATATACCCACTTCAGTGGTGAAAGGTATCTTGCTATACCATTTCTGAGGCATGTTTTAATTGGGAGAAAATTGATACAACAAACTAAGTTTATTTTGTTAACTTTCCTACGTTACCAGTAGGAGAAAGTTTATTGCATTAGTTTATTTTAGATGTGAGAAGCACAGATTTTCATCTTTTGCTTTGTTTTGTGATCATTGTTAGAATGCATTAAAGTCTGTACAAAATTATGAAGGAATAAATACCAACAAGCTCTTATTCAATTATATTAGAAAAATCTGTATTAATGTATGAGTAGTGTATGTGCTACTCATGTCTTAACATGCTTAATTCATGAGCTTGTATTAACATTAATAATTTTTCATTTACTCTTAGAGTGTTCTTTACTAGTAGGATTATATTTATTTTTCAAACTACTATTGGAGTACATTTTCAATTACTGTTTTTAAACAGCTGGTAGATTATTTCTTTGGAAGGTTGGTGGTCAGGTACTATTGTTAACAGCTCAGCTTTTGGGTTTTACTGTAAGCAGGTAGGAAGAATGATTTTGACTGCTTGGACAGATTTCTTCTTCCTCATGTGCAGATGGTATGTGGGAAGGGCAAACACTTGTTTAGGATTCTGCTTGCTTAAAAGTTTTGCTAATACTGCAAACCAACACATGGGGAGTTGTTTTAATCGAGATGTTGTAAAGGCTCTCTTTTGCATCCTTCAGAGCAATCCACTGAAAAATTAAATTTTGTATGACTGGTATTACGTGGTGCAGCAGGGTTTTTTTCCCAACACATTATCCAAGGAGGAGGCCACTTTTGGAGAGCCAGATACACTGAACTGTTAATTCTCATGTTTCTAACTTTTGTCTTCTGTTTTTTTTAAAGTTGGACAGTTAACAATTAGTATTGTTTAAGTTCTTGAGAATTACTGCAGAGTTACTTGGCTTTTGCAAGAAGTTGTTGATAGTGGGATAATGTTTCCTGAACTAGTCTCAAACTAATGTGTCAAATATTTCTTTTAGTTCTGAACAGGATAAAGAAGAATGGATAAAGGTAAATTCATCTACATTCTTTATTTTCTAAAACACTTTTTCACTGAAAAAATCAGAAAAGTAATATTCATGTTTTCTGTCTGTACCTTCTCTCTGCTGATCAATAAGTGGTCAGAATACAGAAAATGTTTTCATTTTTAACCATGTCTAAGGAATTTCTCCACTGTTTCCTTAGGCACTGCAGAGTACTATTGAAGCTTTTCAGCAGAGGAATGAAACTTTCAGAAATGCTATTGCTAAAGAATATGAAGACATGCCTGTTGAAGTCTCTGTAAGCTGCTGTTACTCCTTTTTAACCTTCTTAATACCCATTGTGTTCTTCAATAAGTGGAAGACGTTTGGCAGAAACTTTGTTTTCAAGCTCATCATTCTCATAGCAGAATAATTACAAAGCAGTCATCTTGTTGGTGATTGTTTTTCTACACAATGCCAAATCTTGTAAACCAGCCTCTTTCTTTCTTGAAACATGTAACAGAGCGCCCTTTCAGTGATGCATCATGATTTTTGACTGGGTTCTTTGTTATTTCTTTTTATAGATCTCAAAATGGATCTTGAGCTATGTTTTGTAATTTCCTTTCAGAGGAAGAGAGTAATTATTTTCCTTATTTCAAATACTGTGCAACTTTTTACTAGCTTTTTTTATTCTTTTATCCTCCTCCTGCCCCGCCTTCAGAATGCTGAGCTTGGGAAGAGAGCGCCGAGGTGGATCCGGGACAACGAAGTAACCATGTGCATGAAATGCAAGGAACCCTTCAATGCACTGACAAGGAGGAGGCACCACTGCCGAGCATGTGGACACGTAAGTGCAAACCACAGTGCCTGTAGCTGCTCAGCAGGCCTGGGAATGTCTCCAAGCACCTGCTTGACTTCTCATGGCTCCTTGCCATCACAGAATCCTAGAATGGCTTGGGTTGGAAGGGACCTTGAACATCATCTAGTCCCAACCCTGCTGCTGTGGTCAGGGACACCTTCCCCTAGACCGAGCTGCTCAGTCTCATCCACCCTGGCCTTGAGCACAGCTTCTCTGGGCAGCCTGTTCCAGTGCTGTGGAGTTTGTTGCCGCACTTGTAGCTGAAAGAAGCAGCTCTGCATACCACCAAGGACCATCTGCCTGCTTTAGTTGGCATGGTGAATTTGGAAGTCATTAGGAGCAGTGTATATTTGTGTAAAATGTCCCAAGGCCCTGCACATAGTTTTGTTATTGTTATTGTTAGTTTTAGCTGTTCTCTGCTAATATGAAGAGTTTCAAGACCATATTAAGATGGCATAATCGAGCATTATTTTGGGCAGCGCTGGCTGTGTCCTCTTCACCAGAAGACCATGAAACCCTGCAGTTTTTCATTAGGTTAACTTGGAGCTGTTCCCAGCTGGGTTCAGCGTGTAACTGTGTGAACATGTGCACAGTCAGGGAAGGAGGGAATGTGAGGGTGGGGAGAGAGCATTGCTGCTGCTTTCTGTGGGGGATGCTGCAGTAACACATCCAGCTTGAGAGCAACCATCGAACAGTGGTAGTGTGACTTGACAGTTCTCAGAAGTTAACAAAAGAGTAGCAAACATACTGACTGTGCTTTCTTCTCTTGCCACCCAGCAGCTCTGCCTTTCTCCACCAGATGGTAGTACAAGCTCAGGTTTAACATTTGTGGTACAGGGTGTCTCGTGTGCTTTCTTTCTAATGTTTTTACGTGGTATGAGGGCTTGGTGCGTTCATAACGCTGCTTTTGTGCTTTGCAGGACACCAGAGACTTTTTCAGAAGCTATGAATTACTGATTGTACAGTTGTCATATGAGGGTTTTGCCCCCCCAGATCTTTCTGTCTTAAATTTGTATAACGTTAAAACCACACCTTCTCCTTGCACTTTAATTTTAAAACGCTTTTTCATGGGAGTTAATTTGGGCCAGCAGTGGTGGCTTTCTAGCAGTGACTAATTCGGAATGCTTCACTAGCATTGTCTGGAGCTACAAGCTGAGGGTGGTGATCTAGATTAGTACTGCAAAGGCTTGGTCCAAAATAAAGCTTTGTTCAGATGTTTTAATGGTTCAAGTCCACTTATCTACCTTTCTTTCTTGAAATAACTACACTCATATTTTTTTATTCAGGGCATCTTTTTTTCATGTGAAATAAGAATTCTGTGGAAAAACATTTCTAATGAAACAACTCTGAGATCTCTCTTGCATTTCAGTTATATATATACTGAAAAGAAAAATCAGAGAAAATCAGTGTGATATTGGCTTATTTATTATGTGTATTTATGATTGGATTTTAAAATTGTAGATTTTATTTGTAAGTATATGTACATTTAAACATGCTAGTATTTATTAGCAAGTTTTAAAAGTAGCCATTTCTGATTTTATCAGATTTTTATTGTAAAAAGGTCATCTCGATTGTAGGCTTAATTCATTCACTTGACCTCATTTCTGAGGCTACATAGAAAACCAGTTGGTAAATGTACCTTGTCAGATTGGCATGTGAAGAAACTGCCAGCATGGCTTGTCCTATATTCTGATTCTATACCTAACTAAAAACTACAGACATAATTAAAAGCCTAATGTGATTTTATGCAAGTACAAAATTTCTACCAGGTAAATAGGAAGAAGCACTCCTAGTTAAGAAGTAGTGGCACAAATTTGGAAAATCTTTATTTTCAAGTAAGTTATTGTTGACATGGTATAAAGATATTCTCTTGTTCTGTATAATTTAAAAAAAATACCACAAAATAGAATAACACTAATTTTTATTTATAGTTTTATAAACTTCTATAAATACTTAAATTTTATATGTATTTTTTTTCTAAGGTGGTTTGCTGGAAATGTTCTGATTACAAAGCACATCTGGAATATGATGGCAATAAATTAAACAAAGTCTGTAAGGACTGCTATCATGTTATCATTGGTTGTACAGACAGTGAAGAAAAGAAGAGGAAGGGCATCTTGGAGGTATGCCATTCAAGAATGCTATATATGTATAGCTGCAATCATTTTGGCTCATCAGTAGGTGAACAATGGTAGCATTCTTGCAGGGTTTATTTCCTCTTTGAGAAATAAAAAGTATATGGCTCAATTTCATCCCATTCCATAAATTTGGGTTTCAGCACTCACCTTTGTAAAACTGCTTTGTTTCTTGCAACTTTCCATTTTTTTAAGGGAATTATGAACATTAGAACTTGGTTTTCTTCTTTCAATTGCATCAGCTCCTGTGACAAAATATAACCTTTCCTTATAAATTTTCCGTTTTCTTCTTCTGGACTTAAGCTTTCGTAGCAACAAATCCCACTGTTAGCACAGTGATTCTTGAAAATATATACCCTGACTGAAAGAACTGGGAATAGAAATGAGGAGAATGGGGGAGAAATTTGCTCTTCAGAGTCTGAGTAGTAAGATACTACTAGTAAGTTTTTGATCAGTGAATCAAATGGATCTTTAAGTTGTCAGGTTGCCCTCAGCTATTGGTGTCTGAAAAGTCAAGATAAATGGAAATTTTAACACATAATCATTTTGTGTTCTTTCTTATCATCTCAGGTTCACTATTTAACTTGAATAGTGTGTTACTCTCTCTACAGATTTTAAGTAATTAATCTTTTCTCTAGGATTAGTGCTTGTGTGATTATGTGATTCTTAGAAATGTATTTGAGTTTGATTCTGTCATAATATTTTGACTGCCAAAATAGATAAGTTGTCACGTTGAATAGTTAGTGGCACTTCAGTGCCTAACATAGTGTTATTTTGGACATCGGGCCTTGTTTTAGGTGCTCAGATACAGAGAAAGGCTGGCTGTGATGGCAAAATGAAAATTGGAGTGATATAAAAGTCTATAATTAAAAATTACTGATGAAAAAGGGATTACACATGCTAAGGGAATGTGTGTTGTGATTGTATGTGTTTAATATATAAATATATTCTCTATAAATCCAGTCCTTCATGATCTTTCTTGGGTATTTCCTGAAGCTCTTTTGCAGATATATCCAAGATTTGGTGTGAATGGTGATAAACTTCCTGTTTTTCTGTTCTTTCTGTTTTTAGTCTTTATTGAAGGAAAGTTTATTTTCCTGTTTATGCTTTATACTATCTCCTAGATTGAATCTGCAGAAGTCTCTGGAAACAGTGTCATATGTAGCTTTCTTCAGTACATGGAGAAGTCCAAGCCCTGGCAGAAAGCATGGTGTGTCATACCTAAACAGGAGGCCCTTGTGCTCTACATGTACGGTGCTCCACAGGTGTGTAGAGGGGAATTGGAAATGATTTTAGTAATTATTGTCCCTGATATTTGAGGAAGAGATGTTAAATAGCTTGGGAAAGAGCCAAGTGTTTTCACCAGCCTGTATAGCAAATGAGAGGTAATGGGCAATTAGTTGTCTGTTCTTAATAAAGAACTTCTTCTTCTCAGGATGTTAAAGCTCTGGCTACAATTCCTCTTCTGGGCTATACAGTGGATGACACTCCAAAAAGTGCTGACCTCCCCCACAGCTTCAAACTGACCCAGTCCAAGTCTGTGCACAGCTTTGCTGCAGACAATGAGGAACTGAAACAGAAGTGGCTAAAAGTTATCCATTTAGCTGTCAAAGGTGAGACACCAGAATGTCAAAATGAACTGCAAGTGAATTTAGAAGAGCAGCCTGAATCTTCTAAAAAATCTGAATGCTGAAGCTCAAGAACACATGGCATTTTTAAAAGATTTCAGTTGAAATTGTGGTTAACCTTTGTGTTAACCTTTCTTTGCTCAATCAAGGAAAAAAAAAGAAAAAGAAACTTCTTACTACCATACACATCTTGGCACTTTATGTTTGGGAAAAATTCTGGTCTTTTTAGGGATCTTTTTCTTATATTTATGTTCTGTCAATAAAAGTGATGTACAGGTCCATTTCAGAGACTTTTTAAAAAAATGTGAATGCTATTAAAAATACTTACTAAATTTACTGTACTACTTGTTTGTTGTAAAGCAATTTATTCTTTTTTAAATCCAGTTGCTCTTCAGTTAACATTTGCTACCTTCATTAAGAATGCAAATATTTGAAGCTTCCTACTTACATGTTAGGACTTGCAACAGGATAAAAGATATACCTCCACATTGCCAAAATAGATCTGTACTTAAATATGCAGGGACAGTTTGGTTTAATGTATGTAGTTTATAAATTGATTTCCACACTTCTGTACATATGCCATATTCACTTGTATCTTTTTAATTAGAGTAATGCAAATTGCTTTCACAGGTATATTGGCTTTTAAGGTTTCAATTTATCAAAGAAACAATCTAATGATTTTCAATCTAGAAATAAATACTTAAAATATGAGAAAACTATATATAATATATGTACAGTATTAAAAATGTAAAATACTTGATTATTGCTTTGATTTCATGATACTGGGTTCATATTAGTGAATAATTTATTTTTAAAAAAAGCATGTTTTCTATTTGAAATTAAAAACAGTCCTAAATTGAAAAATACTGTTCAGTGATTTGTTTTAATAGCTGACACTTAATGATCTTGATACTTTTATGCATCAAAAAATTAGCAGTAATGTAAGTGGCATGCTATGGACAAATGAGTTCCAGTTGTGTTTAAACAAGTAGTGGTTTTTCTTCAGTGTCCTCTCAGTTAGCTTTTAAGAGTGCAGTAGTTTGTTGCTCAAATGCAGTATGTGGTTTGAGAAAAGCAACAGATTCTAGTAACCCTTTGGGAACGTGTATTTTTGCTATTATGGTTATTGGAACAAAACATTTTGAACTTAAGTTTTTTAATTTTTATAGAAGATTAGGTATCGTAATGCTTATTTATGACAACAATCTTCAAGGATTATAGTTTTAAAGTGGAGCCTGCTTTATAAATTTTAGTACGAAGTCTGAGCTTGCAAATCTGAAATTTTATTAACTAGCATTATTTGTCTTCTGCTTCTGGGTATAAGGACTCACTGGCTTTACAGTATTAAGTTCCTTATGAACTTCCATTCTTATTTGGGTTTTTATACATAGAGGCAAATGACCTCCCTAAAGTTTTTACTGTAATATCCTTGAATGAAATATGGCAAACTCAGAGATAGTGATTGACTATGAATTGTTGTCTTTCCTTTTTTAAACCCTTAAAGGAAGGAAAATATGTAACTTCTACAATCAACTTGCCATAAGAACATTCAGGAGTCTTACTTCTCAATAAATCTGCAATCTGTGTTTTAAATCATGTCAAGCTGAAGAGCTCAGGTTCAATTTTGTTAGTTACATGATGACAGATTTAAATTGTTAGTTTTTTATGAGTTTGTCAAACAAACTATTCACTGAAGTCCTACACCTGCTTTACTCTTTCTGCAACACTACAGGGAAGAAAACCCCATTCATTTTGCATTTAGCAAGGGATTAATATCTGTTTGCAGTGTCAAGCATACATGAGCGTGCAGTGTCCTTCATTCCTTCATAAGAATGTCGTGTAACTTAATGTTAGTGGGATGGATTTTGCTCTCACCTGCATAGATCCAAGATCTACCATAGCCTTTAGATTCCACAGCTTTACACCTGTGTTAATAACAATCAGGACATGGTATGGTACAGTACTAACTCTTCAGCTGACTTGGTGCATGTCAGTTCTGAATTCTCTTTCCTTGGGTGCTCCCTGTGTCTAGATTATTCTGGACATAACCCTAGTATTACTTCTATCTGGTGTGCAAGCTCTCCTGTAATTCTCTTAGAGATTTATATTACTTCTACTGGCAGCTGTGTTTACCTTTAGCAATGGGCAGCTCAAGCCTGTTTTGATTCATGTTGGTGAGTACCACCAGATATTTGCCAAGGTCTCCCTAGCTAATACATCTTGCATATACCTTGGCTAGGGATGGGGGAACATTCAGGTAAGCAAGCAGAACTCTTGGCGGCTATCTTTCCTTCATGGCCATCTCCCAAAAGTGGGTATCTTCTACAAGAGCTTCAAGTGCAATTGTGGGATATGGAGAGTTGTCTTACCACATCCCAATGTTTCAAAACAGTTTCCCATGGTCAAGTTGCGTGTAACGGAAGAAGTTGCTTTAAAGGAGTTCTCAGATAGGAAGGACTGAGCTATACTGAAAATACAATGGTATGACTGTAGTGATAGAATCAATTAGGCTGGACAAGGCCTCTTAGATCACTGGGTCCAACCATTGCCCAGCACTGCCAAGTCCACCACTAAACCATGTTCCTAAGTGCCACATCTACATGTCTTTTAAATACCTTCAGGGATGGTGACTCAACCCTTCCCCTAGGCGGCCTGGTCCAATGCTTGACCTCCCTTTCCGTGATGAAATATTTTCTAAAATCCAATCTAAACCTCCCCTGGCACAACTTGAGGCTGTTTCCTCTTGTTCTGCTGCTTGTTTCTTAGGAGAAGAGACCAGTCCCCACCTCGCCATCATCTCCTTTCAGGGAGTTGTAGAGAGCGATAAGGTCCCTCCTGAGACTACTTTTCCCAGCTCCCTCAGCCACTCCTCACAGGACTTGTGCTCCAGACCCTTCACCAGCTCTGTTGCCCTTCTCTGGGCCCACTCCAGCACTTCCATGTCCTTCCTATCATGTCTTTCATGTCCCAGAATTGGACATGGCACTTGAGGTGCAGCCTCGCCCATGCCAAGTACAGGGGGACAGTCACTGCCCTGGTCCTGCTGGCCACCCTACTGCTCATACAGGCCAGGACACCCTTGGCCTTGCCCACGTGGGCACACACTGGCTCGTGTTCAGCTGCTGTCACCAAGCAATCCCAGGTCCTTTTCCACCAGGCAGCTTCCCAGCCTTTCTTCTCCAAGCCTGTAGTGCTGCAGGGGGTCATTGTGATCCAGATGCTGGACCCAGCACTTGGCCTTGTTGAACCTCACAGAGCTGGCTTGACTCATTGATCCAGCCTGTCTGGATCTCGCTGCAGAGCCTTCCTGCCCTCCAGCAGGTCAACATCCTACCCAACTTGGTGCTGTGTAGTACATTCTGTTTTCTAAGCTTCTGCAAACTTAATTCTAAGCCAGGTAGGAAGCCCCATTCCAGTTCAGTGATTAAAAGTAGCAGTTTCTGTGCTGCCTTATTGTTATAGTGGTACTGAGTAGCTGAAGCTACTTGAATGGTTGCAGCACCTCCCAGATGAAGCCCTGTGTTTGGGCATAAGCAATTTAAAATGAAGTTAGCACTGGGAGTTGTTTGTCTGATGTTAGCCTCATGTTTGCTCTCAGCCATTAAATTTTACGTAGCATAAATATTTTATTTACCCTAGTGAAACCCATTTCATGTTCTCATAATCAATTTCTTGGTTAGAATTGTTCCAAATCAGAATGTGTTGGCACTCAAATATATGGTTCTGTGTGTATTTTATGGGAAAAGTATGTATTACCAGTATTAAAGGACATGAGAAGATGGAGAAATTGCTTCTACATTTAACCACCCTGTTGTCTTCATTCTCCACAGAGAAGTCCTCCTACAGCATCCCAAACTTTAACTTTAAATTGTAAATTATGACTGCAGAGGAACAAATACAAAGTCATAGCTGCTGTGGCTGAAGAACTATGGCCAAAGCAGTGAAATTAAAACCATCATTCTTACAAGGTAGAAGCTGTTCCCATTTGAACTAAATTCTTAAATTCTTCAAGGAAAAGAAAAAAGGCATTAAATTTTGAGCATAAAGCTCGGTGTGTAAGGAATAAACTGTAACTAAACATTCATTCATAATGCATGAATGCATGTGAATGGTTCTGCTGAATTATTTAAGTTTTGCAACTCTTGTGTTCAAGAAATGCTTGTTTCTCACTTTAAAAGTGATCAATCTTCTGTGCGATTTAAAGCAGATCAGAAGTTAGTTTAGCAGTTTTATCTGTGTTCAACCACAAGACAATTTTATCATTAATATTTTTGGATCATAGTAATATATTTTTTGAAATTACTTATTTTTCCCCCTACCATGGGAAGATAGTGTATCGTGATATCTGCATGTCTGCACCATTCCTCCAGACCCTCTAAAAATTTTCTTTTGGTATCAGGTACTTCTGCTTGGTTGAAGAGCTGCTATAAAACCTGTATCATGTAGTATTTTCAAATCCCTTTACGCTGAGTAGATTTGTTTATTCCAAAATGTGCATGTGCAAAATAGATATTGAGAGTACAAAACATTCTCTTCAATTTGGAGTAGAATATTAAACCACTTTAATTGCATGTATATAAAGTAGCACCTTTTTATGCAAAACCATCTCAAAGTGCTTTATAAATCTCCTCAAAGATTCTAACTCGCTTTCATAGAAAAGAGGATTTTTATTCTTCATGTTTTTAAATTATGGATGAAGGCAAGGCACTGATTAAATATAGAGTAAATACACTACCACCTAAGTAAAACTTAGGTGAGATTATAGATGTATGCTCTAGAGACTTCCAAGTGGAGTCAGAAGGAAGAAAAATACATATATTAGAAAGAAAAATAAGACCAACGAGTGGGAAAGATGTGGAAACACTTGACAGGTTGTTTGCGTTCATCACCACATAGCTAGTATAAAAAATTATCAGCTTTTCATTTTCAGAAAAATTTAATAAAACTAACAGAGGGTAGTTATTTCTCGTAGTGAAGGAAAGACTTTCTGGAAAGAAAGAAACATTCCACGTAGAAATAATCCTAAGCAATAACAAAAGATCTTTCTCCATAGAGCTGCTATAGACTAGCACAGGCCTGCTTGAGCTATTGTAGCGTCAGTGATTTACATTCACGTAGAATCTGCCTTACATTATATAAGGACACTTGTGGAAGATGAAACTTCCACCAGTTTGGGAGCTGCTGAGATACCATGTTCTCATCTGGACTCACAGAGCTCAGGTGAACTTCAGATGCATTTCAGCTGGAGGTAACTGATGTAGGGGTGAATGTAAACAGCTAGAAATATATGTCCAAAAGTAAATGATTGGAGAGAAATAATTTTGTGGCAGAACTGACTATCCTTAAGATAAATCCATTGGTGAAATGGGCATCATTCTTAGTCTCTGTGGTCTACTGTTATTTGAAATCTGAAATTCAATACATGGGGCTAATGTTTTTTTTCTCTAGTCTGTGGCCCTGTTGGTGTGAGGAATTTATCTAGCTCATTCTGACCCATGGGACTGTAGTAAGTATGTTCCTCAGACAGGAGTTTTAATCTGCTAGTCAGATTGTTTCCTAAATCCTTTTCCTTTAACAGAACATAACATTAATTTAATGATTACATATGTGTGTGTATATACACATACACATATGTATGTCTGTATATGTATATATGTGTATTTATATATTTGAGACTATTATTCAGAGAACTTGTTTTCAAGCAGTATTTTACAATCAAAAAATACACTGTGCTGCATTCAAAATAGAATGTATAATGACTGTATTGAGTATGCTTTCCAGAAGAAGGAAAAAGACAGAGGTAGATCTGCTACTGTGGCATGTGTACTATTTCAGCCTATAAAAACAAACACAAAAGCTCCCACAAACATCCTAATTCCAGTGAGGCATTTCAATCAGCTTTCTTTGAAAGCTTCTGATTAAATTTCTTACCAGAATCAACTATGGCATTTTGTTTCACCCCTTCCTCTTCCTAGCACAAGTGAATGTAGCACGTGTTTTTTCTCAGAATCCTCAAGCAGATTTGAATAAAACATGTTTTCAGCCTCTGCATAACACCAACCTACTTCTGTTTATAGTTCATCCTCGTAGGTTCATTAAGTATTTATGGTGGAAACATTCAGAAAAGAGGGAACTCCATGAAAGCATTTTTGCATCTATGTGCCGTGGTATTTTTAAGGCAAATTTGTTGCATGTAGAGAACAGTTTGCAATAGAAATATTATGTTTTCTAGCAGTATATTTTCAATTCTGCAGCCCTTAAAGCAGATTAATACATTAATTTTAGTGGGAGTTGTATCAGCTGTAATGTTTGACATCAGAATTACAGGCTATACATGTTAATTTCCTTTCATTATGGAAGCATTTCTGATTTTAATTGCAAGAACATTTCTTAAAAAAAATAATTGGAAGAGATGTAAATTTGTTTTGGTTTTGCAATAAAGTGAATAATATTAAAAAGGTGAAATACAAATGCCATTGTAAGTTGTGCAAATGTAAGTCGTCATTTTTTATGGTTAAGAAATATATGAATGTAAAAAAGTTGAAGATATTGTACATATTCTCTGTAATATATGTATATTTGATCCTAAGTTGGGTGGAGAATTGTAAAAATTAAGCACTTTAATTCATGCTGAGTACTTAAAAAGAAAAGAAATTTGTATCCTGTAAAATAAAAGCATCATTAAATATGTATTGCTGGTTGACTCTTTTTTTTTTGTCCACCTACTGTTCATTTTGCTGATTAAATCTTTAAGCTGTGTTTCTTGTGCGTGACAGTGAGGAACACTGGTATCTAATTTGCTGAAGTGCTGGTTACTCACAAGTACTGCTAATAAAGATGTATTCTGAGTTTATAAAGGGCATATTAAATGCTATAACATCCTAAGTGGGAAAGATGAAAGATGTGGTCTCTGCAATCCTGCGCAGTTTGGTCCAGATTTCTGTAATGGGAATGTGACCAGGACGTTATGTGAGTGCTTTATGGACTTTTGTATTGCCATCCCTGTAGAAAAGTGCAGAAATAAAGGAAAATGTTCAGCGTAGCCCCACATCTTTCTTAGTATTACTCAACACTAAGTGATCAGCATGATCTCATGCACAGAGTTAGTGATGCTGCCAGGCAAAAAATGATCAGGTAATTAGCTGGATGTGTCCTTTAACAGACCAAAACTAGTTGCAGTTGTCTCCAATTTCCTTCCTCAGCACACATTAAACCCGTTTTAACAGTATCTGATCTATTCTTGGCAGGTGGGCACAATGTTGCAGAAAAAACTTCTCCCTAAACAGAGAGAGGAAAAGTTACTATAGTACTTGGCTCCTGTCCGGAAGGAGTTGCATACAAGAATTTTTGTTTAATTTCTACATCATCTTCTCTTTGCACACGCCGTAAACAAATCAGTAGTTGAAATAAGCCCTGATTAACCACAAAGAGTAATGCTTCCCTTTCTGTTTATGTAACTTTCCCCACTAATTTTTTCTGACTTTTTTTGCACTGTGGTTAACTCTGTTCCAAACATCATTTTCCTCATTAAGCACAGTGCAATGCCTTCTGCATGGACACAAAAATAATAGCATTTACCCTAAAAATGTTCTTTAATAAGAGAACACAATTACAAAACTCAAACTACAGGAAATGCGTCACCGCAGCTCCTACTTAATTCCTTTAAATCAGCAGGGTTAATAAGCACTGACATTTCTATGTGGTAGCAAATTGTCCAGAGCCCATCAAGTACAGGGCTGGTGAGGAAGTGGTAGGTGTTGCCTCCTCTGGCTTTCCTGAAGAGCCTGACCAACACTGCCTCATTACCATGGAATTGTTCTTGGCAGTGCATGAACTTCCTGACTTGAGCGAAGTAGCAGACCAGCCTTTGGCAAACACAGTATTTGGAGCCTGTTTGCTTTAAATAAATTGCTCTGGACGGTCCTGTGGTGTGTCTAATGGACAAGCAGAGGGATCCTTGTGATTGTGACCATTTTACTTGGGAGCTGTTCACCCCCTGCCTTCTTGGCTCTGTGCACCAGGCAGCCATGGCAATATTTAGCCTCACCAGAGCCTGTTCACACGGTAAGTCAGGATGCACACGATGGAGTTTGGTTCCTTGAGGAACACCATGGTTGTGTTGCATGGTGCTGTTTCTGTCTCAAAAGCACAATGCTCTGGTGTCATGACATGTCAAGGACATGCTGCCTGCCCCAGCCAGAGCTGACAGGGCCTCCAACCATCAGGATCTTACCAAGAAAATGCATTAACAATTTCAACTGCCAAACTTGAATATGTTTCTGTTGGCCAAATGAAGGAAGTTTCTGCTGTCAGAAGAATCTCCTTAGGGAATAGATCCTTAACTAGGAATCTAGGGTAAGAAGATGAATTTCTAGATCCCAAAATGTCTTCATATTAATTTTATTGAATACTACCTTATTTAACTTATAGATTACAGAGGTTTCTGGATTTCATTTATGCATTTGTAATATTAAAGTAACACATGGCTGAAGAAATGGAGATTGTCTTGGGAGCAGAATCTGGGATTACCCTCTCTTTGGCCTCTAGTAGCCTCATGTTCTCTTCTGCCTCTTCTACTCCTGTCTGGCAACCAGGCAGTCGCAGCACTCTTGCGTGGAGAATGTGGAAATGAACTCTCTGTAGGGTCCACTGGACACTGACCTTGTATCTCTGACTCTGTGAGCTTGTGTTTGGAAACAGGGCTGGAGATTTGTGCTCTCTTTTGAATGTGTTTTAATGTTGTATGCCCAACTCACTTTTCCAAACTCTATATAAGAGTCCCTGTTTTGGGGAAATGGGTTTTAGACTCCGACTACTACTGAATAAGGAAGGCTTCTCTCAGTGTGAAATTACATTTATTACCCTGTGATGGAAGAAGATAAGATTTCATTGTAGTTCTGTTTAGATGTACTGCCTAGCATGCAAAACTACCTGCCTTACCTGTTTTATCTTACTTGAATATTTCTCGCAAAGTAAATCTAAATCTTATAGCCCGAGGTTCTGGGACACAGCATTTGCAAAAGGCCTGCCTTATCTATGTTGTATTTTGGAATATTGATCTCAGACTAGCACTAAGTTGGTCCTATTACCTGAGAGCTCTTTAGTTGCTGAAGTTCTGTTTCACACGGAAAGACCTGCATCCCTATGCCTCAAGACAAATCTGCAGTGCAAAGCAAAGAATGTCAGGTGAGACATGAGGTGTCTGCTATCATTGGTCTTATAAGCAGGGTGTGATGTTGTAAATCACGTATGCTCAATTGTCACATTTCCAATTTAGACTTAAAATTGTGCCAATCAGAAGCAGTGCGCACAAGACAATCATAAAAATAAAAAATACTCCTCTTGGCATACTATTTTATCTTAAAACGACTACAGGAGATGGTCTTATTTAACTACTAGATCCAAAAGCAGAAGATACAAGCTCAATTCCTCCTGAACACCAGCAAGTTTTGGTTGAGGTAAGGTTTGGTTGGGGTAAGATTTTTTCTTTCCTACTTACGTTGCCTCAGTTGAATGCTAAGTGTGCCTTTTGTTTAGCAATAGAAGTTACTTTCTTGATAGCAGACAGGAGGTTATCACCTTTATTCCCAAAACCTTGGTCCTTTAACAGAAGTCTTCGCATGAAAATTGAACTGCAAACCACTGGGGTGGTAAAAATATTTTACTGAAGCAACTGTTAAAATGTTGTGTTTGTTACTTTGAGAAGAGTGACCACCCCAGTTGCAGCAAGGAGGGTGCACTTCTGTGCAGGAATCCAGAAGGATACAGAGATTACTTTCATCTCCAACCTAAGTTTTTACCTCTGTTGGCCTTGTGAGAAAAGCTGATGTCTTACAAATACCAGAGTGCTTGGGCTTTGTTACTGATTTATGAGTATGGCTGTGTTTGCCATGTGGCTCTTGACCTCTGCCCTTCCCTCCCTTACCATGAAACCTGCTTTCAGTTTCACAAGCATGTTTCACAGAAGTTGTGTGACACCCCAAATAGCCGACGGATTTTCATAAATAACTTCCCAGTGTTCAGATTAAGAAAATATAAGGAACTCTTGTTGTTTAGTTCATATTGTCCAGCAAAGTTGCATCCCTGCCCCAGGATAACTTTGTTTCGTCAGAGACTGGGAGTCAGCACAGGTAACATGTCCCTCATACTCAGGAATTCCTATCAGCACTGTGATTTCTTACAGCCATCTGAAGCTCGTAGGAGAGCTCACTTTGCCAACTCAGCAGAATTCCTGGACTATGGATTTCAAACCTCTGACTTCTGTTGCTTCTGGGGAAAAAAAAAAAAAAAAAGCAACATTTAGAATCTCTCAGCTTGGGAAATCTGTGTAGAACAGCCAAACAAAGGGTCATTCTGCCAAGGGATTTCTGGAATTTATTTATCTCATCTTCTAACGGTGTTCACTGTGGAGATGTCTGCTGTAAGAAACTGTTACAGTTACATCTGTGATGAGGTTGCTCTGGAGAATACAAAAACACCATTCAGTTTGACTTCACATAAAATCTGATCTTTGCCAGACCCATATAATTGCTGTATTGCATGGTTCCAAAAGCTGACCTTAGTAAGGAATAATTGATAGGAGTGTTTTGCTAATGGTGTTTTTGCAGTATAAAGCAGTAGGAGTGTACGAGGCACAAATGCTATGTTATATACTTAATATGTTTCTGTAATAATTCTCTAGACAGAAGAGGATGTCAGGAAATATGCTTTGCTGAGGTGCTAGTTTGTGGTTTCTTTGTCTGGCATAAATGAATTAAATGGGAAATGACTTGTCCATTACTGTCAATATGCCAATGAAAAAGACTCAGCTGGCTAAGAAAAATGGAAGCAAAATGATTATGCAAAACTAAAAAGAAATTCATATCATGGAGAAGAAAGTCTGGAAATGTTCTGATTTCAAACATAAAACAAAGGAGGCTTATAGGAAAATGAGAAGATGACAAATATAAAACTCATACGAATTGATTTTTTGCATTTTATATAATTGGATAATGAAATTTACCATCAGAGGTTGTCATTGGAGACAAGAACTTAGTGTGATGGGACAAAAACCCTATTATATGATAAATAAATCAATCTAGTGTGCAGTAACATAGAAGAAATATTGAACTGTCTACTTCAGATCTTACAGCAATATCAAAATTATTTAACATACAGTTTTGGAATGAGAAGATCTAATTATTGTATTTTTATATTTTCCCCAGAGGGCTGATGCTGGAAGGTCCTGAAGTAGATTGATATCAGGTCACATTTGGTGTGGCAGTTCCTGTGGCCTCATGTCAATTAAGTTAAATAACCCCTCTGACTACTACTGACTCTATCAGATCTTTGAGTTTCTTGCTCTGTACTGTGTAAGTCAGCCATGGAAATTCAGAGTTAAAGCTACAGATAACTGTTGCTTGTTAAAATATTTATTGCATTGGCACAGTCCTCAACTGGGCTGAGGTAACTGTTGGATTTTATAAGTTGGTGCAGACCATGACACTTCATAGCAGAAGTATTTCCGGCTCTCACTTTTTAGGCAGAAATGTAAAATGTGTTAAACTTAGCATTCTGAAGTTTCTTAGCTTTATATCTTCTTTAGTACTTTCTTCTTGCATTTCTTCATTAATTCACTTCCTCTGTCTCTGCTGTGCTTCTCCGTTGGTGTACGCAGCCTTTGACAGGCCTTTCAACATCTCTGCTGGGCAGAATGGCTTGTCCCAACTTGGTTCAGCAACTGATATTTCCTCTGTGTGCTCCTTGAAATATTACACTGATAAAATTCTAAGAATAGCCATACTGGGACAGACTAACGGGCGAGCACACAGTGCTTCTGCATGCTGCCCTCCTGCCTTCCAAACACTGTCAGCTCTTAAACAGCCCCAGCTAGATTTGATCCCTGCATAGCTATTTTTATACATGCAATGCTTTCCTCCTTCTTAAACTAATCCATACAACATCTGAATCAATTAAAATTTTTACTGTCTACAGCATCCTTTGGCAAGGAGCTCAAAAGGTCACCAAAGCACCTGAAAGTGGCTACCGTCTTCGTTGTTCTGAGCTGGCTCTTACTTCCATTAGATGTTCCCAAAATGTCCCTATTGGAAGGGAGAGTAAAGAAACCAGGTTGCTAATGATTACACAGACCTCTGGTACTTGCTGCCCTGTGCCATTTCTTTTATAGAGTGAAGGTTCCTGGCTTTCTTAGTTGGTCTTGATATAGGAGCTGTTCCACACCTTTGCTTGTCCCTCTCTGACCCTCTTCCAGTTTTACATCCTTTCTGAGATGCCCCACTTTTGGTCTAAATTAAGACATAAACCAGGTTTCACTTTCTCCATTTCACAGTGGTGTCCATGAGGTCATACGGCAAAATAAAAGTGGTAGGAGAAAAGAGATTCACATAGAGAAATAAACTGGTGTTATCTATCTTATTGGGTGCCAGCAGCTTCTTGTCCTGTGCAACTGGGATGCTTTTTTTCTTTCCTTTCCCTTCTTCTTTTCTTTTCCTTCCTTTTTTTCCTTCCAGGGACTCAAGGAAGGAGAGGAGATCAGCCTAGACAGGGAACAGCAAACTTCTAAAAAAGATTATTTGCTGTGTCAGGGAAACATTTCCTTTTGTCCTGGAAGCTGGAGAGGCAGATGCCAAAAGGCCTTTTGGTATTAATGACCTCTGAGAGCCATTGGCTGCAGGATGCTGAGAGCTAATGGGTGAAACCACTGGATAATGTTTGTATGACAAGAAGCGCTCACCAGTCATTCAGGACCGTCTTCCCAAAATTTTACGTGCATTAACTGCTTCTCTCTGTGCTGAATACACTGATTTTGGAGTGTTTCAATTTGCTTAGCCATCTTCATGCTTCTATCACAAAATATTATCCCTCTGACAAACAGCGTGAAATTGCTTGGCTAAGAATGAGAAACTTGGTTGAAAAGATGTACAAGTAAGAACATATATCCTTGCCCTTTCCTTTGACATTTGAGTGTTTCAAGCCATAAAGACTGGAAAAGACTGATTTGTATAGAATAAGAATAAGAATCCTAATGCCATCCAAAATCTGAAACTTTCAGAAGCCTTTTACTCTGCTGCTTACAAGAAAGAACAAAGTCTGAATTATCTCAGTGCCAGCATATTCATAATTTATCTTTCAGAAAATGCACTCAAAGAAAAGACATTTGAAGATGAGACAGCTTATTTGTTGTGATCTCGCATCACAAGTCATTCTCTGGTTTCATTCTATCTCTTTTTATAACACAGCTGAGTATTAGATCTCAGAGTTTCCCACTTCCTAAGACACCTCAACCTAACCTACTATTACACATCTGAGTTACAGAATTTCAGATGATTACCCAAGAGTCTCACAGCAAAACAAAAAATATTCACAAGAAAGCAAACAGAATAAATACAGCCCATTTATATAGTTCTAAATGAGTCCATTGCAATTGTCAATATGTGAACAGAAATGAAAGAATATTCTTTTCACTGGGCAGTTTGTAGGAGCACATCTCCAGTTCTGTTCTCCCTCAGAAATTACCTCCATTATGCCTCTTCCCTGCTCCAGCAGCTTCCTTTTCCTGCTCTGTTGGCTTCGTGACAGCAAATGCTGCCAAGCTATGGCAATTTACCACTCCTTGCTGATATCTCTGGGCAGAACGAGGCCGGCCTGGACCACACGGGATACCTGTGGCACCTGCTGGAGCGGGCCCGGAGAGGGCAGTGGGGCTGGGGAAGGGTCTGGAGCACAAGTCCTATGAGGAGCAGCTGAGGGAGCTGGGGTCGTTCAGCCTGGAGAAGAGGAGGCTCAGGGCTGACCTTATCACTCTCTACAACTCCCTGACAGGAGGCTGTAGCCAGGTGGGGAGTTGGGCTCTTGTCCCAGGTAATAGCGACAGGACAAGAGCACATAGTCTTAAACTGTGCCAGGGAAGCTTCGGGTTGGACATTAAGAAGAATTTCTTCACAGAAGGAGTGATTAGGCATTGGAATGGGCTGCCCGGGGAGGTGGTGGAGTCATCGTCCCTGAAGATGTTTAAGGAAAGACTGGACCCGGCACTCAGTGCCTTGGTCTAGTTGACAAGGAGCTGTTCGGTCACAGGATGGACCCGATGACCTCGGAGTTCTTTTCCAGCCTCACTGATTCTGCGATTCTGTGTAATAAAACCTGGCCATGCCTTGTGATACAAGGCACAGCGACCCCGCCGTGCCCCTCGAACGCCCGCGGACCCCGGCGCTGTCCGAGCAGGGCGCGGCCCGGGGAG
>VYXC01008043.1:253872-297130 GCA_013397175.1 Platysteira castanea
CCGCCCGCCCGCCCTTTGGCGCTTCTCTGTAGCGGTTCGAGCGGCCGAGGGGCTCCGCAGGGCTGCGAGGAGGCCCGGTGCCCCCGTCTCCCCTGGCTCCGGCCCGCACACCGGGGGTGCAGGTGGCGTCGGGGGACCCGTGGACCGGCAGCTGCTCCAGTGCGTCAGCGTGACCGCCATCGCGACTCGGTCCGTGGATTCCCTCCGCCGACAGCGGCCGTGAAGCGAGGGCCGGATGAAAAGGATGTGGTAGCGGAATGGCATCTTGCAGGCGTGGATGGTTTTTCTTTGCCCCGAGTTCTTGTGCCGTTCGGACTCTCTGTCTTAGCTGGTGATGCGAAGTGAAGGTGAGAGGCGAGGCCATCGACTGTTGGCTGCAACAGTTGCCACACGTGCGTGTGAGCCCGGTAATGCTCCTGGGCTCAGAGATAGCTCAGACACTTTCCTATCTCTTCAAATGGGATGCTGCTCTTCAGCAGAACTTTTGGCAGCTGGACATGCCTGACCAGAGCTGCAGCAGTCATAAGGAAATAGAAGATTAAGCCTTAAACAGAAGTAAAACTTGAAGCTAATGGATCTCTCATTTTGTTTCTGTGAATTTTAAATATCTGTTGAATGTGCTGTGCTCCTTGACAATAGTTTGCTCACCAAAGACTTTAATACCAACTACTCTGCGCTCATGATTTTTATTAAAAAACTTAAAACACGAGCTGTATGTGTAAAGCTTGCACATTGTTGAGGCATGGAATAAGTTTGCTCAAAGCCAGCTACAGCGTCAAAATGGTTGTGAGGCAACCACAAGTCATTCTCTTTTCCCAGTGTACATCAGATACATTCACTGACTTTACAGCAGCCACTTTATAAAGTAGATCTGAAATACTTGAATAGGGTGGGAGAGGCTGGTTAAGCTGTGTTGGATACTTGCTGGTTTTGTGTCTGATAGGTGTTGATCACTTTATGAAGACATTTAACCTTCTTTACATTAAAAATTTTACAAGCAAGCTGAGCATTTCTTTTATTCATTTTATTCTTGTGTTTCAGTTTCGATCTGCAACAGAAAGTGCAATGCAGAGGTGTGGCATTTTTCTATGTAAGATCAAAGAAGTATGTTTTCCAGTTTCACTTTATGAGACATATTAAGGTGGCATTTTAAAAACTAACTTTTAAACAACTCTGTCCCAGTTATCTTTTCCTAGGTGTAAATAATTTTCATAAGTAAATACTGAGAGTTAAGACAATATTAACATGTGTTTGACTTCACTAGTCTACCCGTCAGTATCAATATTTATTTAGTGCTCAGTATTTATTCAGTATTCAGTATATTTATAAACTCCCATAAATTAGCATGAAATTTCCTATCACGCCAAAACAAAGTCCTCTAGGAACTCCAGAAAAATATATAGTAAAATATCTAGCAAGCTGTATCTTGTTTTTTTTTTTGTTCTTAGTCAGGGTTGGTGGAAGAAAACACTGTCTTTACTGACATAGTAATTCTGTAGATGGTTATTTTATGCAATTAGTTTTAGTTTAAATAAAAATTTATTAATCTGTTAATTTGAAATTAGTTTATTTTAGACCAGATTTCTGGAGATATGTCAGATATGGCCTTAGAGCTGGTTGTTTTGCTGCTGGTAGCTTGCTTCATTTTTTTTTTCCACATGTGCCTTTTAGACAATCTTGTTTCTTGGTGAAGTGCTACGTGGCCTTTAAGTTTGTTCACAGAGCTGATGTATTTGTAGCCTACTGGCATATGCTGTCTATGCTTTTTCTTCTTTAAATAATATTCACAATAAACAGTCTTGAATTTTTCGCCTCCATTTTTCTTGTAGGAAACAAATGCTGCCAGTTAAGATTTCTGTAACGCTGTTAATTGAATTATGCTTTTTTCTTCCAATTTGCCAGGTGCTTTTCTTAAATGACCTTTTTACATATTCAGCAAGGAGAAGAAAAATTATTTTTAAAATAGTGTTTTCTGTTTATTTTTCTCACCTGTCCTCTGTCTTCTCTACCCATGTGTTGTTTTGTGCTTATGTCCTTCTCCAGTTCTCATTCTGTGCATAAAGTTAGTTCTTTCTTTTCTAGAGTGTGTGGAACTAGAAGCCTTAATTTAGTTTTGAATGTTTTCTGTTTCCTGTGTTCCCTTTCCCCCACCTCTGTTGTTTGGGATTAATTTCCTACTGCCCTTGTGCTCTGAGCAATTGAAATACTTTAATTTTCCCTCTTTCTAGATACATTTTGGTGCTAATTGCAAATTATTTCTCAGTAAATCTTGCATATTTAGATGGTCTCTTGCACTTCTAGTGTTTTTCCTGGCACTCAGTCATATGACAATTCCTTGCCGTTCTCCCCACAAATGTTGTGTAAGTTATTTCTGTATCCTAGTACAGGGTCATTTAAGAAAACTGGGGACTGTGCTGATAGAACTCAGAGGACACCTTCAGACTGGTAATTTTTCTTCACTGTTTCAGGGTTTTTCAGCCATTCTCTGATAGGTGTTCTATTTTTTCCCCAATTCAGTATTCCACTTCCATTTTTAGAACTGAAGTGCAAAAAAAAATTGTCCAGATTAGGAATATGATCTAAAAATATTTGTTCAATAATGCTGTAATACTCAGTATTCTGGTTTATACAAACGCTTTGTGCTCTGTATTTGTAAAGGATAACAAGGTGGTATTCAAGGGTCTCAACCAAACACATTTAAACTACAGTACAAGGAGGCAAGAGGAAGAAAAGTAATTTGGTTAGTTATGGCCTTTTGTATGGATAGGTGCTATCAAAAAAATGAAATGTCTACACTACAAAAGTGGGCATAAGGTTTAGAATAAATTTAAGAAAACCAGCAAGACAACAAAATATCTGCCTAGAAGTATGTAAAAATGCATTGCCTTTATTTATTTTTTGTGCCAGTAATTCTTGGAATATGTTTGGGGTTTTTAGTATTCATCAGCCTAGTTATATACAAACTTTAGTGTCAGCTTTGTAGCAAAATTCTCCTAATACTGACATTATAAAAACACCTTATGGGCTTTACTTGCACTTAATAATGTTAATTGAAGTAGAGACGTCATAGTGAAATTGATGTAGCAGCTGATGGAATTCACAAGTATGATTTGGAAGTGACCTTTCATGTGTACATTTATGGGTACTTTTGCTCAATCTTCTGTTAATGCCATTTTGAGACTTTAAATGGGGAAGTGTAGTTTTCAGTATTTAGTATGGACTTCTGCTGGATGTTCCCTTGAGACTGGCTCACAGATGAGCATTACATTTATTCCTTTTTTTTTACTGTTTGGAGTAAGTATGGTGTTTGATATTTCAATGCTAAACCACTTTTTGTTGCAAGGAGGAAGGTTTCTTGATTTAAGGTAACAGCCTGAGCACTTGAATATGTATAAGTTTATATTCTGGTAAGAGAAATAGTTGGGATGGTAATATGGCTTTTAAGAAGGTGAAGGCAGTGGGAAGGTCGTGTACAGTCCTGGCTAGTGGGATAAGGAGATGAATCCAGCAGATGCTATCAAAGCATCCCATCTGAGAGAGACTGGCACCTTGGTCTGAAACTTCAAGTGCTGTACAGAGCTTCTGTGACTTTCCCTGTCAGGGGAAGAGAAATTTAAGCCACTTAGCTCATTCAGTGTTAGCCTACATTGTGTTGGCAAAAAGCCAGTTTGAGGTGAAGGAAACTCCAGCTTGTACCAAGCAACCAGGAAAACCGCATGCCAAACACAGCTATGTCTTCCTCCCTCCTCTCTTGCTGGGTTGTTGGTTTGGATTTTGTTGGGGGGGTTTTGTTTGTTTGTTTGTTTGTTTTGATTTTTCTTTGGGTTTTTTGTTGTTATTGTTTTGTCCGTTTTTTTGTCCTGGCAATTCATGCAGATGCAAAAACCCATTTGTATCTACATTTGAATAGGGGATGTAACCAGAGCATAGCTTCCATGCTGGCTGGGGACAGTTTGTTTTTTCTCTCAAATGTTTTGTAAACTTCCTGGTTTCATTTGGGGTTTTTTTGTTGTTTTCATATCTGACATTTACAGTCTCTGGTTTTGGGTGTAACTGTTTTCCTTTTTGCCATCCTTTGCTCCTGTCAAGTCATGCCCTGACTGTTCTGCTGTTTGTTTCAGACAAGCAGCAGAGTGAGGCTGACATTAATTAGCTGTTTACATTTACCAGACATAATATAAATGTTGCTGCTGATATGATATAGTGCAAACAACATTTATGTTGTGCTGTTTCTTTTCTCTGATGGGCTCCCTGTGTTTCTGAACAGCTGAACTTTTTGGGTCCTGAAGGTTTCTGTGATTGAAAGGATGGCATTTTCACTCTTTCTAGCTGCAGGCTTCATATGAATTAAAATAAAATGGTAGGTCTAATAACTCAATCCTGCATTTTAGCATTTTACCTATATGGATTTTTAATATGAAACATCATTTTAAACATCATTTTAAGAGAGATACTAGTTTTATTGTTTGCAGATGCCTGGTTATTTTGGAAGAGTGGAGAGCCTGCACAGAATTCACAATTGTAGAAGGATGTGGTTAAAGAAGTCTTGTGCTTCTCTTTTTTTGTTTTGTTTGTGTGCTTTGTTTTGTTTTCTCATTAGTTTTGATGCTTTATGGCAAGGGTCCTGTTCATCTTGTGATTGGCAATTGTTTTTCTTGGAAAACCTGTATTTTAATTAGACCAGGTGAATCTTGTATGTTGTCCAGGGGGCACAGTACAAAGAAAACGTATTTTCAGGAAGATGGAGGGGGAAGAGTATTAGAACAGACAGCACAGGCATTTATTTTTCAGAATCTGGACAGAAAATGGCTGTGTAGTTCTTGGAAAAGATTTGTTCATGTAGAAGCCAGAAGGCTGACTAACTTAGAGATTTGGGGTTTAGGTTTTTTTAATAATACTGTTGTTTAGGACTTTTAAAATTTGAATATGCAAGTTGGCTTTGTTTTGATTCACTTTACTGCAAGTCATGAATAGAATAGTATACACAGTACTGTGTAAGGTCGGGCTATCTGGCTTGCAAATGTGAATCTTCAAATACCACAGTTCCATGGTGTAACTTGGGAGCCTGTACTTGTTTCTACTTAGATGAGGCATTTTTTTTAAGTGAATTATTGGAGGGCCTAGGGAATTGATGTACTGAGGAAGAAAACATCTGCTAATTATTGCTGTATTTGCTGTTGTTTGGCTCGTGTGTACAGTTAGATATGGTGTAAATGTTGGATTTCTGAAGAATTGGGACTGAGCTATGCCAGTTCTAGCACTCCTTACTGCTTGTACATAAGGTGTTTTATGTAGAGGTGGTTCCTGTGACTTCGAGTTTCTCCCTGACTTATTCAGGAGAGCTATCTATTCAGGTAAATGGGGAATGCCCTGCAGGAACAACAGTCTTGTAGTCTGGACAAGATCTTGCATGCATTTTGCAACAATGAGCAGTACATTATGCTGGTTTTACTGCTTTCTCAAGTTGGGATCAGCCTGTTGCTCTTTTGTATCTTTCAGAAGTGTAATTTTGTTTCAAACAAAGTCTTAAAATAACTGATTTGGCCTGCTTATGTCTTTAACATTCTTTGCTGGTTAGTAAATAAATTTTAAAATTTGTTAGCTGTTTACATCCAGCCTAGCTTGGGGCGTTCCTAGTTTGAATAGGAAAATTTTGTTCCTTTGTGGAACTGCTCTGAAATTGCATGTGTACTCACCTTTTATTCCAGAATAATTCATATTTGCAAAATAAGGAAAGAAAAAAAGGACTGCTGCTCTTTAGTTATAGTGGGCTGAACTCCTCTGATGGCTACTGCAAATAACTTTTTTAAGCACCAGTTTGGTAATATTCCTGTGGATGAGATCCCAGCACAAATGCATTAGCTTTTATTTCCCAGTGATAAAATGAAAATTTAGGAAATTGTATATGTACGTATTGCCAAGAGCATGATTTATCAGCAAGACTTTTATACCTCTTGTATGACAGAAACTGCAGAACTGCCACCATTTCATCTCAGATATCAAAGCAGATGCATTGCTTTCCGTAATGGAACTCTTTAGGAATTGTTATGTCTCATTGAGAAGTCTCTCTTACTTCACAGTTCCTTACTGTCATTCTCAAATGTTTGTGTTGTTGTGCCACTCCAAAAGTCATAGGGAATTCTGAAATCACTGCCTCTGTTTTCTTGTGCTGTCCTGTAGTTTGTGTTGTGTTGCAGGAGTGCTTTACATTTTTTTACTATTGGATAGGAAAAGAGTTATCAGTTTGCCCTGTTCAAAACCAACGAGCTAAGTTTTCCACTTCTTTCAACTAACTTTTGTTTTGGAAGTTTCCCAGTAGCTTGTTGGACATGTTTCCTTAAAAAGGCTTTTTCTCCACAGATGATTTATTGTGCATTGGCTCCACAAAGACATTATGTAGTCTAAAGATAGACAAAGAAAGACAGGAGATGCTTGTAAGATGACTTGAAATTAGTTGCAGCTGATAAAAGTTCATTATCATTTTAGTACTACTTGAAATATACAACAGTCAACAATCTGAGCAAGTGACTCTAAGAAATCTGATGATTCTTTTGCATCAGTGAGACTTCAGGTGGGCCTTGTGTTAATTTGCCTTCTTGCTTCATGGACTTCATAAGAGTAAGAGCAGAGTTTGCTTATTTACTGAGCTAATTGGTGGGACCCTGTGAGCTAAAGGACTGTGAATCACACGAGACCTGGCATTCCTTTAAGGACAGCCTCATGGAGCACAAAACAATAGTCCCTACACTTGCTTGGGAAAATGAGTGGAGGTCTACGGAGAGCAGTATTGAGGGAACTCATGACTCAGCCTCAGCACAGAAGACTCGTGCAGGAGGTAGAAATGAGGACAAGCTTGCTCAGGGACATAAAAATACCGCCTGCATGGGCAGAGATGGTATTGAGAAAGCCACTCTTAGTGGTAGGGGACGTCAGAGGCAACAGGAACTTCCAGCCCTGTATCAGCAGCTAAGAAAAAAGATAAATGAGGGTAACCAGGCTTGCTGCTGACTGGCAGGTGGTCCGGTAGCAGTGAATATGGACAAGGCTGAGGCTCTTGATCCTTTCTTTGCCTGGGTCTTCGCCGTCAGGATGTTCTAGGCTGTTGTCCCTATAGACAGGGGTAAGAGAGGAGTGCAAGAGGGTTGGTTCAGGGTTCTTTTTTTGATATGGGGAAAACATCTTTGCATTCTGTTTGGTGTAGGGCACAAGTCTTCTAAAATAGGAATGCTAACGAGGATGTGGAAATAGAATAAGAAAGTCAGTGAAGTAAATGGGATGGGATGAATGGGAATGGTTGCTCATAGTGTTACTTCAGCATTTTCAAGACAGAGTCTCTTCCATTTGACTTGTCGATGACCCTAAAGTGTTTTTGAAAGTAACATCTCTGGCTGTTAATGAAGCTGGACAGTTATACAATCATGCACTTGCTGTGTGCTGCTTCTGAATTCCTAAAACTGTGGTCTGTAATGCAGCAGATTGTAACCCACATTTTCTCTTAAAACTAGTGTAAGGGATGGGAGCAAATGCCTTTTGATACTTTAATGCACATGGTTGAAATATGCAGGGACAAGTAAAGAAGAAATGAAGGATAGTGAGGCAGAGCAACCTCATGAGGACTGTTAAAAGAGATGCTGGCTTTTGGGAGTGGATCGATTCTTACAGCTAGCTGCTTCTTAATTTGGGAGAATAAGTGCACAGTTGTTTCCCAGTGACAGCCCTTCATCCTTGATTGTCAACATCATCTTCAGATTAATCTAAACCAAAGGTGAACGTACAGGTGTTACAGAGGCAGTGAGAATGCTGATAAGATTTCAACGCTCTGACAGTATATATGATGTAAAATACTGAAGTCCTGTGGGCATCATCTCTTTTTATCTTAGTACTTCTGGGGAAAATGGTTTTACCATCCACCAGACTTAGGTGTTTCTCTGTGAGATGAATGGTGGTTGACAGAGCAGAGTGTGAAACACTCAGCCATGGAAGTTTGACACAAAGGTTAAAGGAGTGACACAAGATGTTCCTGTATTTGCTCCCCCCTTTTTTTTTTTCTGAGCAATCTCTATTAAGTTCCTCTAGATATCACAGCTAATAAATATTTCAAATTAGGATCAGATATTAGGTCCAGAGGGAAAATCTGCCTCATCTCCTATGAAAAGTTAGAGTTTGTTAATGCTTTTCTGGACCTATCGTTAAATGTATTTGTGGATTTTAGTCCATGCTTAAAATCATGACAAGCATTTCAGTGAGATGACAGAACAAGTGTGATGCTTCTGCAGGCTCACCTAAAATTTCTGTGGTACCTTTGGTCATCAATATTAGCCTCTGTCTACATCTGTCATTTGAAGGACTGGCTGAACTGACTTTGTATTCTTAACAGACCCATATCCCACTGGCAGAACAAGATCAGCTTTGTGTTTACTGCCTTCCTCAGCGTGTTCCCAGACAATTCTTGCTAATGGATGCTAAGGAGTCCAGATTAAGAAGTGCGTCATTAGATAATTGTATTCCAACAACAGATTGCTTTAGTTGGGAATGTAATGCAATTTGAAAGAATTTCCTGATGCAGTACTATAATGTTTCATTTAGTGTGTGTGCAGAGGATTCAGATTGTTCCTTCTCCATCCAGAGATAATTGGGTGTGGTGTAAGACACAGTGGTTTACTTCTATATGTACCTTGGTGTATGCTCATTTTAGCTTCCTGCATTACCACTCCTTTGGAAAGACTAAAGAGCAGCAGTGTGCAGCAGCTTGTCCCATGGATTTTGGTTTCCTTTCATGATGAGGTTCTTGATCAGGATTCCAGCTATTTATTACTATCCCTTATGTGCTTGGATTATATGTTCATGAGAAGCCATTTCATCTAAATCTGATCTCCAGCCTTTTGAGTCTGAGTGATCATTTTTCCCATGTCTGAGAAATCTTGCTCAAGAGACCACAGAATAATCAAGATTGGAAGAGACCTTTGAGATTGTCTAGTCCAACCATCAACCCAGCATAATCAGCCCTAAACCATATCCCCAAGTGCCACATCCAGATGCCTCTTAATGTTTGAAATATTTTTAGTAAATGTAACACTGGTCTTCTTTGTGTTTTTTTCCCCCAATGCAGCAGATGAACTTTTATCATCTCTCATTTTTCTGGTTAGGCATTTTGCTTGTTTTAAGTAAGTTTGTTGAGAAGTGGTTTGTTATTTGTCACTGCGAAGTTTGTTTTTTCACAGTCTGTAATACCAGTAATCCTTCAGAAGTGT
This sequence comes from Platysteira castanea, assembly GCA_013397175.1. Classification (NCBI taxonomy): domain Eukaryota; kingdom Metazoa; phylum Chordata; class Aves; order Passeriformes; genus Platysteira; species Platysteira castanea. Next base: position 263,124 of record VYXC01008043.1, read on the forward strand.
GCCAGAACAGGAGCTCTCCTAGGGAGGCTTGCAGACGTAGTTCATGCTTCGGTCAGGTTGTTCTTAGGTTTTTTTGGTAAGAGTTCAGTGCCCAATGGTCAGTTATAAGCTCCTTGCAGGGAAGGTGCCCAAAGTTGGTTTGGAGAAGGACAGCTGAAGAAAATCATTATTTTCTAGGGGAATCTTTTGAAGGAAAAACAAATCTTAATAAGGCTGTATTTCTGTTTGACCCTGTTCTTTTTCCATGTCTTTCTAGACCATTGATCTCATTCCTGTCAAATTTGATTTAGATTTGCTTTGAAAAATACACATAATCTGCATTAGTGTGTTATTTGCCTATAGAGACAAATGATATTTTTGATAAAACATTTTTTTTAATGTGGCATAAAGCATATACAGTAAAGTGGTACAATAAAAGAAAGGTTTCATTTGTTGCTGTTCTGGCCTTGTATTTTATTATTTATTTGTAGTTCTGCATACAAGTCCTATTTCAGTAGGTTATAATGCTCATATAATATATTAATGTCTTGTTTTACTGCACTAGTAGAAAGGTGCTGTCTGACAGTAATATGTTGCTTGACCTCTGATGTATTTTTCATTTTTAGAAAAGTCACCTAATGTCACTAAATGTGTGAGATTTAAAGATATTCATCACTGCTTTTGTATCATGTTATGCTTGGTTATATACTCATAATTTACTTGAAGTCTCAAATCTGTTATTTCAGAACTGATAGGCTGAGTAGAGGTTCTGTAGCAGTTACATAATGCACATTCCAGCTGTCAGAAGCATCTGTTGGTTTCCTTTTTTTTTTTGTTTTGTTTGGTTTTTTTGTTTGCTTGTTTTTTAACAAACGAGAATTGTTTAGTAGTTGCATTAATACAGAAACATTTCCTAGATGGTGTCAGTGACTGTCAGGTTTTCTGGTTTTCTCATGGTTTTCTTATGGCATCTCTCTGTAGACTTAAAGCTGCAGAAAACTGGAAGAGTTTAATACAGTATTTCTAAAAAGACAAAATCTTCTCAATCAGACTGAGTATTACACTGACATAGCTGGCTTATTGTTTATTGTTAGTTTTAACATGGTACTGGTCTGGAATCACTTTTAAAACCCTGGGTTTCACAGCTACTTGTTGGACCAATTGTGAAACTTATCCAAAAGTCCTGCAGGAGAACATTATAAATACTGACACTCAAAGAGTATTTGTAATTTTGCAGCCTTTAAGTATTCCCCAACTTCTTACAGTTTGTTGTTACTTAGATGTTTGCAGTCAGTGAAGTTGTAAATACTTAAATATATACAGAGAGAGAGAGTGTGGGATGCTATGAAACAATGTTTGTTTCTTCTTTTAGGGTGTAAAACAGTGTCCTTATTTATGAAGCTGATACAATACATTATACAAAAAACCCCAAACAAACCCAAAAATGCAAAAAAAAAAAGACCCCACCCAACCAACTCTCAAAGTGAAAGGAATATAACATTGTAGCACCTTAATGTGCTCAAGTATACATAGTTATATGTTTGTGTAATGCTGCTGCTGCTGTTAATACAGCCAAGCCCACACTAATTCTAACAAATACTAACAGAGGGTAAATTCCTCAGTTTACTAAGTAGTTTTACTTCAAGATGTTAGAAGATGACATAGTACAAGACACAGAATTTCTTTCTGAGCATTTTAAAGAAAAGCATTTTTTTCTGGAAATGTTTCTGGAGAGTTTAATATTTGTGGTAGAAAATGTTAAATAGGAGATTAATTTTTCTGAAACCCATTATGTGTTTAGTTTAAGAGGTTAAACCATGGGACATTTACAAACCATGTAGACAGATATCTGTTCTGAGTACCCCAAGCAGGTTTAGACAGTTACTGGCTTGTAGCAGACTTGTGTCCTTCAGTGCCTGTGCAGTGACACTGCTGTGTCTGCAGGGAGTCTGTCATATGCTCCTTCAGGCACTCTCTAGCAGAGGACAAAAGAGAGCACTGCTTGCAGGCCAGATGAAAGCAAACTAAAATATCACAACATTTTTGTGTTTAAGAAAGTAATGTAGCTGTATTCTGCTTTTCAGAGCAGTGGAAAGAGTTCTGTGTTAGAAAGTCTCATGGGGAGGGATCTGCTCCCTCGAGGTACTGGAGTTGTCACCCGGAGACCCCTTATTCTGCAGCTGGTGCACGTTTCCCCAGAGGATGGTCGGAAAGGAGCTGGAGATGAGAATGGTAAGTGTGTGCCAAGAATGTGTTTTGCCTTTTTGGAAACAGAATTCAAGTCTTTCTTGTTCTTTTAATGAAAAATCAGTTGCTGTAGTCTTAAAACTTGTATGCCTTTTAAAACTTACTTGGAAGAAAACACAGCTATTGTCACATTTGTTTGGTCCATTCAGCAGATGTCATGAAGTGAAAATCTTTTGGGTATTCAAAATATCTTTATTGTTTTAAGCTTTCTTGTTCTTGGGAATTTCTTTTGAGAAAAATAGGCCAAAGGAAGCATTTCAGTTATGAAGATAATTGTCTAGAATGTAGAGAACATGATTTTCTTGTGCGTGTTTTTCGTCCCTTCCCCTTTTGCTGTATAAGTAAGGCATTTCATTGACAGGGTGATGAGTAAGAGTTTTTAGAAGGAGAGTAGGAAATAGGTAAGTTCTGAATGCAGTGAAAGAAGGAGAAATGAAAACAAACTTGTAGTAGATGCAAACAGAATTGAATTGACACATTCTGTAGCTTACAGATGCCACCTTACTGGGCTGCACTGAGAGACTCCAAGTGCATCAAGCACAGCACTTTAAATGTTCTGAAGCTGTTTAGTTTGAAGCTTGTCTTCTGTACTGCTTCTATTTTATCCTTCAGCAGATCACTAAAGTGACCTCAGTTGTCCCTTAGGAGTTTCAATGCTCATTTTATATCAGCTAATGCCCCTGATCTTAGGGAGGAGCAGCAGGGGCATATCCACCTTCTAATTGTAAGATAAATCTTAGCTTTTTTATGTAGACAGTAGCAACTGCACAGGCTTTTGTTGGTGTGATGAACTTGGGGCTATAATTATTAAATCTCATTGTGGTCAGATTTTTCTTAATTTGTTTCTATCAATAATAAGTCAAGGTATCAGAACTTCTTTACAGTATTTGTTTTCCTGTAATATTTATGGCCTTTGGTTTCTGAAGGACATTTACTAGTGTTGTGCTGTTTAAAAGGTTTAAGCTCCAGTCTTAATTGTCACAAGCAGAGAACACAGTTAGGGTTCATAAGAATTAGCACGCAAACCATGTGAGAAATTGTAGGGATAGTTCAGGATGGAAATGGTCTCAGGAGACCTCTAGTCCAATCTCTTCAAAATAGGGCCAGCTCTGAACTCAATATCAGGTTTCTTGGGTCTTTATCTGTTTGGGTCTGAAAACCTCCAAGGATAGAGAATTCAATCTCTGTGCAACTTTTTAGAAATGGCACATTTGATGTCTTTAAATGCAGTTTTACATTTTACATTGCTTGTATTGTGCAGTGTATAGTTTGTATTTCTAGAACTTCTGAGAATGTTTGGATTCTGAGTTGTAGGGTAAAATATTTTGTTCTTCTTTGCAACTTTACAGGTGCAGAAGGAGGTTTTGTAATTGGAGTATTCTGAGTTGAGGTAGAGGTTTTCTGTTGTAGGTTGCATTTGATCTGGGGATTTGGATTTTAAATTTAAAATATATAAGGGTATGGGGCTAAATTGTTACTTATGATGCCCACTTAGATTTTTTTTTGGGGGGGGAAAACAATCAATATGCAATATGTATATGTTATAATCTCATCTTGTTCCTCTGAGAGAGATGTAGGCTTCTTTGGTAAAACCAGAGAAACCTTTATGATTTACCAGTTGAGTTTGAAATGTCTCTTCTTTCCGAAATTCAGGCAAATCATGGTCTAGATGGTGTTGTCACTGCTCTGGTTTAGTTTATGTTCAGGTTGTGGTGTTACATCTGAGAAGATGGGATTGGGTAGCTTGGAAAGAAAAAACATTGCAACCTCTTATCCTGCCTGTGATGTGTGACATTGTATTAATTGCCATTAGAGGTCTGTTTTTAGAGGTAATTTTATTTATAATGAGGTGAATGTTGAGGTAGGGTTGAATATGAATTTTGGATTTCCCAGAGGGAAGTAGTCTTGCAGAAAGCATTTTATCCAGGTTAGAGTTTTCTTCTTTGAAAGTTGAATACTGGACAAGAGAGTATCAGTCTTGGCATGCTGCTTTCTGAATGCTGGCATTGAGCTCTCTGTACACACAGATACTTTTATACAACTGTCTCTTCTCTTTTGACTTCTGTTTTGTGATTGTCACCTGTATCCATCCTAATGCTTGCTCTACTAGTATTGCATATTAACGCAGCCGTTTCAAAATAGCTACTGCTCTGTGGTTCTTACAAGCTTAAGTTTTATCTATGTTGGAGTGTTGGCATCCAGAAAGCTTCCCAGTTTTTAACACAAAGCACTTTTGACTGCTGTGCTATTCACTTAAGGAGGGACAAATGATACCCTTGTACTGTGGTAAATCAAGAGAGTCAGAAAATACCAGAGATAAATTTTCCATTAAATATGAAGTTCTGTATTTTTATAACATGGTGTTTCAGGCTGATCTGTATACTCTACAGAGAATGTGTGTAATTTGATGTGAAGGAAATGTTCTCATCATGCTTTTGCTGTTTATTGTTGGCCTCTAGTGATTCAGCATATACGGTGTGTTTGATGTGGTGATAACACACTGTGGTGTTCTCTGATCAAACTGCAAGAGAAGCAGCACTTATCAGAGAACTGGGCCTGGACTTGTGAATTATTAAATTGGTCTTGCAGTGAAGACCTATAATGGTAGTTCAGAAATGGAAAATAAGAGAGAACATACCAGTGGCCAAGTAGTAAATGCTTGTAGGTTCCTTTTTTTTGTTTGTTCCAGGATAGGAAACTGAACATTGTTCAAATTCTGAACAGACAGAATTGATACAGAACGCAGCGGTAATTAATACAGATCCATTGCTTGATAAATCAACACTGTATTGTCAGCCTTTTGCTCTCTACTTCAGAGAGGAATCTCTTACTCCTAGCTCCCAAACAGTGTGGCCTGCTTCACTGGACTTGGCTTTGTAGAAGCACAAGAGAAAAAGAGCTTTCCCTCAAAAGTGCTTGCAATCTAGTTGGTGTCCAGGATGGAAGAAATGCCTACCTACAGAAGGAATTGGAAGAGGTGCACGTTTTCCTCAGTTCAGGTTTTTTTTTAAACTTACAGAAAGAGAGCTAGGGAAGAAAGAGGTGATATAACTTGGGGGAAGGAGTTCACGTGGCCATCTTCTGGGTCCAGGAGCTGTGAAGATATGAAAACTAGAAAGCTTGGAAGTTAGTATTTGGGAAGTTCTCATTGCCATGCTGCAGGAAATCCTCTATGGTGGTGGCCTTTTATGACTCAGCAGCTTCTCTGTGCTCCCATTGTAAATGAATAACCTTTCTATTGCTTTAGAAAGGGAGAGGAGATACAAGAATAACTGAAGTTTTGTATTGTCTTTGTATTGTATTCAGCTTCTTAAAGAAGTATTGTAGAGTAGGGCATAACAAGTGCCATTTGGTGGAGGGCAGTCCTGAGAAAAATCAAGTAATATGTGTGCTTTTCCTATGTATTTATTAAAGTTCTTGGGTCTTACTACAGGATATGGAAAACCAGAAAAGTGTAGACTGTTGCTTTATTCCAGAGATGTGGTGGGGGTTTTTTTTGAAAAGCAGGATCTGTTTATTCTTAATAGTTGCTCTTTTTAAATAATTTCTTATAATGTGTGATACTGGACTTCATAATGACCAAAGTGTCATTTCCTCACACCTTTATCTAGCATTTAATCTTTTGTGTAATCAGGTCATTAGTTCTTCTGAATGTATTGCCTGAAAAGCTTCCAAAAAGTAACATAACTGACGGAAGACTGATTTACCAGTTAAATGAGTGATAAAAAAACATTCTACATGGAAACCAGAACAGTGGGTTGCTGAATGTGGGCTAATTAAAACGCTTTCTCATTGCCTTGAGCATTGTTACATTTAGAGAAATGCAAATCCTTCCTCCTTTCCTAAAAACTCCTTTCCATTAAATTAAGTCTATTGGGAAACTTTTGCGTAGGTGTTAGCAAGTTAAATTGCAGTGTCTCTGACTTGAGTGTATCTTTTTAATATTTATTTTAAGAAGCTTATAGATAATAGTGAAAAAAATTTATTTATACATAGAACTAAGCCTAGTACCTAGCTGTAAATTCCCATGCCACCAGAAAGAGAATAATGTAAGACTAAAACAATGTCTGAGAAGGAAATCATCTCCCAAGGAGGGACATAACCGGAGAGTGCTTGGTCCGTATCTTTCAGATGTAACAGTGGCAGTATCTTGCTGTATATTTTTCTTCCTGGCTTTAGGCATCGCTTTACTCTCTTAGAGTCAATTTTTAAGAGGAGACAAGCAATACAATACTGAAGATACTGTAGTTTCTTCCTCTGTGTGCATTTTGCTTTATTTACTCTAAACAGTAAATAAACTAAACCTGTTTAATAACCTGGAATGAAGAAACCCTTGCACTTACTTTGGAGACTGGTATGTCATTTTGCATATTTGCCAACCAAGACAAACAAAAGCTTTTTCCTAATGATGGTTTTTTTCATCGCTCATGTGCCTGCAGAACAATAGGGATGAAAGTTTGCTTTTTAAAAGTTTTTTCCTTAACGGATCCAGTCCATCAAAATGATATTTCTCTTGATGATACACACACCTTTGACTGAGCAAGACATCAACTCTCCAGATGAACTAAGCTTTTCAAAGAGATGAATTGATTATTGTTGTGCTACTTGCAGTTTGTACCAAACAGGCACAAACCAAAAATGTCGTCACCAGTTTGTTTTACTTCTTGCACTTCCAGGGTGTTGTACAGAAATCACAGGAAAATAGAGTTGTAAATTCATCGACCCTTCAGTAAGAAGTTGGGGGGTTTTTTTGTAATGGAATTTCCATAAATACTTCGAAAAAATTAAAAGTTGAGAAGTATGATACATATGTTGCCTCTTCTTAAATCTGTCTCAGAACTGATGTAATTCTTTAATTGACTCTTAAAAATATTGATGCACAGCATCAGATTTCCTTCACTTCTTCCAGTGACATTAAAAATGTTTCTTTACTCTTTATGGTTCTTGCCATGAGTAAGTTGAGAAACATATTTTGCCAAGGAAGTTCAGCTTTGTGTAGCCCAGTGGTGCTGTTTTCTGTGCTCAGATAAGAAAATACTCTGAGCTGTTGGGATTAGGTGAATGGCAATAATAGTCATCATCAGGTAAACTTCGTTGTACAGAATATCTGATTAATATGCATCATTTATATGTGTTTAGTTAAGGTCTTATTTCTGTGCATACTGTTAATGTTACGCACTCTCATCAATACTAGAATAGCATGCACATCTGTCTGCATGCATTTGTGCTCTTTGTGATAGAATCTGGTACTGAAAATTAATAAAATGCTATGTTAAATATGATTGAAAATGTTCAACACCATTCAATGCTGTTTCTCTTTAACTGCAGACCCTGCGACATGGAAAAATCCAAGACACCTTTCTAAAGGTTGCCTTTATCCACTTGCTTTTTCTCCCTACACCTGAAGTGCATGCTTATATACACTAATCACATACATTTCATGCCACATGATTGTTGATTACGCTTTTCCTTTTACACTTCAGCTACTGTGGTGATTATTTTGCTGAGTCTTTTTTCAGTTTTCTGACCCTGTTGCATTAGAATGAGATGATTTTTGCTTTTCTTCTGTGCCGTTGCTGCTTCACAGAACTTCCTGCACTTTTAATTCCCAAATCCTTAAAAAACACTTTATTGATCAATTTTGTTAAATTTCAGCTTAAGTGACAAAAATGTTTTGAAAGATTATTTGATTGTAGGTAAAATGTGTGTTTGCCAGAAGGCCAGATTTCTTGTAGACTATTCTTGCAGAGCAGATTGCTGTGTCAGGGAGCACAAAGGAAATGACCACAAACTAAAAATTGGAGATGGAACTTTCCCCTGATACTTGGAAACCTAAGAGTGAACATGTGAATATCTTGCAGTGTGACTCAAACTGCTGCCTGTGCTACAAAGCAGGAATTAAACAAAACCTCCTTTTCTGTTTCTGGGGCTGCTCTTGCACAGTCCCCAAGTAATTTGGGACTTCAGTGGTGACTGACAAGAGTGAAGATGTTTTGTCCTAGACAGATTTGGGAAGAGACATGTTCTCCTAAGGCTTCTTCATTATGCAGAATTCTTGCGTATTTTCTGTTTGCTTGCTTTTAGTCCTACAGGTTTTTCTAACTTTTTCTTTCAGCCGTAATTTGATCTCACTTGCATGGTTTAAAAAAAAGGTGCTAAAAGCTAGACTTCTTTTCCCCAGGTTTTTAAGCTATTGCTAATAATTCTTTTGTTTTCTGTTATAAACTGATATTAAGTGAACAAGATCATTTCTGAAAGATTGTAGGATTAGCTCAGTCACAGAAAGACGGACCTTGTGTGAGACAAATTAGACATAGTAGTAAGGTGCAATGTTTCAATAGACAGAATCATAAATCTGTTTATACTGAGCTATTTAACATTTTACTGTAGAAAGCGAACTAATTTTTTTTGCTGCTTGAAAAAAAAAATGTAGTTTTCAATGAACAGGCCTTGGAAAAATGTTATTGAAACATCTACTTCTTTCTCATGTATCAATTTTTGTTTTCAGAGGTAGATGCTGCAGAATGGGGTAAATTTCTTCATACCAAAAATAAGGTATGCTTACTCTCTTGATGTAGTAGCAGTGTCATAAATATGTTAACATACATATATGTAACTCTGTTATCTCTTCCCTTGACCTTCCTGAAAAGAAGATGATTACTCACGTTATTTTGCCTGCTGTACTATATGGCAGAATATTGAGGATTTTGTGTTTTGCTTTTTTATGAGTAGAAAACTTCTGAAAATATAAAATGTCTGTTGTGTGGGTCATTGATTCTGCTGAGTTATCATAGTCCTTTTTGGGTTATTTTGTTGATTGTTCTGTTTTGTGCATTGCCAGAATTAGAATGGATGTCACAAAGACAAGGATGGGTGTGATCACAAGTCATTTCAGTCCATGGAAGAATTGGCTACTTCAGAGGTTTATTAGAAAATTGTGAAAATGAAGGAAGAGCCTCATCTGCATCAGGGTCAAGGAGCCAAAACTGAGTTGACCTAGCACTTTAGAAAGAGAGTCAAAGCTTAATTCTTTGCTTGAAGAAATATAATTTTTCTGCCAACAAAAATATTACTAAGTGTTTATTACTTTAAGCTGATTTTCTCATCTTCCTGGCAGTGCTAGAAATTGAAGGAAAGCTAGAGAGAAATATAGAGGGAACCAGTGCAAGGGTAGCTCTGTGTGAACTTGTTTTGCGTTGGTGGCAGGAGAACAGTTTTTACAAGAGTGGAAAAATTTGAAAATGAAATTGCCTTTTGTCCTTTTCAAGATGAGAAATGGTTTAGGCTACATGCTGTTTATTAACTTCAAAGGATTACAACTAGACTCTGGAATTCTCTTTAGGTGGGCACAAATTAATAACTTGTGTCTGACATTGGTTATAAGTGCTAATAACTGCCATCTCACAGAATTAGTCAACAGATTAAATACCAATTGCTGTAATTTTTAGCACTGATGATTCCTGTTAGCATCAGCTTAAGGGCTAATAATGATTCTTGTACTTTTTTTCATATTCTGTATACTTAAAAAGTTTTTCACCATCCCCTGGAGAAGGGAACATTATTTTGCAGTTAAGTAAGTGAATGCTGTCTTTGATTTATAAACTTTTTTTTCTTTCTGCAGATCTATACAGATTTTGATGAAATTCGTCAGGAAATAGAAAATGAAACAGAGAGGATTTCAGGAAACAATAAGGTAAATCCTGTGCTGTCCATCTGTTGTCTTGCTATTGATTTTCTTGCTGCTTAAACCTTTCTTAAAGAGTTTTGGCAGCTAGGAGTGAAAAGCATTTAACTGTTCTAATGAAGAACTGTCTTGAGATTTTTTCACTGTATTCATGAAATAGATAACTTCAGGTAAAAGACAGAGAATTGTGCTTTACTTCAAGATTCTGTAATAAAAGTGCAAAAAAAAAAATTCAGTAAAACTTCCTTTCATTTTTCTACATACCTGGCCTTATGTGTAATTATTAAATTGGCTGCTGCCAAAGGCAAAAGAATTGGTTGACAGACATGGGGCTTTTTTTCCTTGCTGTGTGTTTTAAGGTATGTGGTGAAAGAAAGTCTTTGTAGTATGAAACTGCAGCCTTTGGATTTTCAAGTGATGCATTTAAATAAGCCAGGATAGTAACTATTACTTGTTATTAATGTATTTCTAGGGGATCAGTCCAGAACCGATTCATCTTAAGATTTTTTCATCTAATGTTGTAAATCTGACTCTTGTGGACTTACCTGGAATGACAAAGGTAAGATGCAGAATGCTCCTCTTCTGACTCAGTGTGTATTTTTGAACAAGGTGCGCTTGTTCACTCTTCACCATTGTTCTGTATTGTTAGATAAACTGCTTTCCTCGGGTTAAATAGTGTTATATAAATTTGACATGTCAGTGTGTTCTGGTGTCAGATTTGGGTTTCTGATGCTCTTTGCTGATGTCAGAGATAGATTCGCTTATGTTTTTCCTCTTTCTACATATAACTGATGGTAGGTGTGTGGGTTGCATGTTTCTTTTCATAGAAGAGGTAGCACTCCAGGTCTCAGAGCTATACCTGCAGATAGATGAGTATTGGGCAACTTGGAAAATGTTTTCCACATTGCTTCTCCAGGAGTTGCTATGTGTGTTTTGTGTAAGGGGCTGGATAAAGTGAGGATACCCTGGGAGAAATGATCAGATCCTGTTTGTTCAGGTTACATATGGAATAGTTTTCTCAGACATGAGGATGACAGGATGACTTCTTTCCCTGCCCATGCACATATACACACCCCACTCTGCCAGTTGTGCATGTGGTTCTTGGACACCAAGCCTCATGCAGGCATAAAGACACAATTTTGAATAATTCCATGTTGTTTGTATGTCTAGGTGCCTGTTGGTGATCAGCCTAAGGACATTGAACTTCAAATAAGAGAGCTCATCCTTCAGTTCATCAGCAACCCCAATTCGATTATCCTGGCAGTCACGGCCGCTAACACAGACATGGCCACTTCCGAAGCACTGAAAATAGCTCGGGAGGTGGATCCGGATGGTAAGCACCAAGGCAAACTGGATACTGTAATTCAGCTTCTTTTTCAAACTAAATCCTAAAATAAAACTGAAGTTGTTTGGGCAAAATATAGTAAGAAAAGCAAATGTCACCACATATTCTAGAAAATATAAGTTTTATATTTGCTTAAAGACTCCTTGCTGCAGTCTCTGCAACTCAAGAGAATGATGGGGTGAATTAATAACTGATAGATTTCTGGCTTGCCAGCAGGCCAAGTAACTATTCTAGTAGTCATGGAGTCACTTCCATTTCCACAGCAGCAAAATGGTGTTAGGAATGTTGGGGGGTTTCAGAGTTTTAATAGTTCACAATGGTCTATTAGGGCAACTTCATGCTTTTATTTTCCAATGTTGTTACTTCTAGTAAAGAAAATATGCCACCCTGCAGCCAGTAATTGACTGTCTAGCTGTTAGTTTAGTGACTTTTAGTAAGGATAACATTAATTTTGGTGCCCTGTATTTATGTGGGAGAACTGAATGATTAAATGGAGAAGGAAGATTATCATTTTATATTTACCTAAGGACTTTGAAACAGATCTGAAACTAGTGGCTGCCTGCTTCTTGCTTTTGCAAAGTGCTGTCGGTACCATTGACGAACAAATGGCACTGTGTGGTTTTCTAGAGTATGGATTAATACACTTGGAAAATAGATATACAGAAATTAGGCTAATATTTGGTGTTGGTACCCTCAAATTTTTCTTTCCATAAAGTGTAACATTTCTTGATTGTTTTCAAACTCCAAGTCTGATTTGGCTTGTCTGCCACATAACCTTGAGGGAAAACCTCATCTGGCAGTCTGCACAGTAAATTGTGCTGGTTCAAGATAGCAGACCCCTTTTATTTTACCCTTGTAAAAATGATTGACAGTGTCTTTTGGCACACTTCCCAAAATTCTGAAACTTAAAGGTCTAGAGTGGCAGATCATGTTGCAGGTTCTGCAGGAGTAATGCTATGTAATGAGAACCTGCAGTACTGAAGTAGGTACACTCCCCTGGAAGTTTCAAGACTCAAGAACCTACTGGTTTTACTGAGATGCTGGTTTATTTTTTTAGACTAAAAAATTGTGTTATATTTTAAAGAAAAAGTTCTTGGCACTTTTTTTTTCAGACCAAGAGTTCAGGAAATGTTAAGGTCCCAGACAACTCCTGTGTGTGTTAGCCTACTGGTTTAGATGGGCAATATTTACCTATTTAATGAATTTAGGTCACTAATTCTCCACTGAGCTTAATTACGAGTTTGAGTTACTCTGATCAAATCAGAACATCCCTGTGAGTGTTTTCCTTTTGGTAGGTCGAAGAACCCTTGCTGTTATCACAAAGCTGGATCTCATGGATGCTGGCACTGATGCTATGGATGTGCTCATGGGAAGAGTGATTCCAGTCAAACTTGGCATCATTGGAGTAGTGAATAGGTCTGTGTGGGCACACTGGTGCTATTTTTATAACTGTGTTAATATGAAGTAATGCTTTCTGCTTTTTAAGCCATGAATATAGTTTTAAGAATAAGGTGAAAATATTGAAATAAACTTCTGAATAAGCAAGTGAGGAGCTTGTTGCTCACTTCTCAAAAGCCTTTGTTCTTCCACTCAACCAACTGCTGATGTAGAAAGGAGGAGAGACACTTCTAAAAGAACTGTAGTGTCACCACTTCTGCTGTTGTCCTTCAGCTTGAGGGGTGCTTCTGGTGAGCTGTTCACATTAGCTCTGATCCAGCACAGGTCCTGTATATATTAGTCCTAACTACATATGGCTATGGTACCATTTGCTGTATTTTTCTACATTACTTAGATCAAATCTCATGCAGTTTTGATAAAAGCATTGCGTAGTCTGTGTATAGTTGCTACCAATACTGATTTGTTGGCTATGCTGCATGGACCAACAAATACAGAGCTTTAAAGTCTAAGGAATGTGAATTATGTGTGTAAAGCAAAAACCAGTTGTTAACTGTTCTGTCCAGAAAAGCAGAAGTGTAAATTATTTTTACTTTGCATCCTTTAACTAGTGTGTAACTCTGCCTTTTGCCTTCAGGAGTCAGTTGGATATTAACAATAAGAAGAGTGTGGCTGATTCCATTCGTGACGAGTATGGGTTTCTTCAAAAGAAGTATCCTTCCCTAGCCAATCGAAATGGAACCAAGTATCTTGCTAGAACACTGAACAGGTATTACTTCTGATATATAGATATAAACTGATGTGTTAGACATACGTGCAGACCTTTCCTTTTACCCTTAGTGTCTTTTGGTGCTGTACAGTAATGCATTAAAGAAAACTTTGGTTCCAAAGTTTCTGAATTTGCTGTAATTTTCCCAAGTAAATGTTTTCATTTGGTGGTTATTTTGTCTCTCTTGTCTGTTTTGATGGAGATGATAAAGCTGAAACTTTTCCTCCCTTCTAATGAGGGACTGTTTTCTATTTTTAGACTGCTGATGCATCATATCAGGGATTGCTTGCCAGAACTGAAAACCAGAATTAATGTTTTAGCTGCTCAGTACCAGTCTCTACTGAACAGCTATGGGGAGCCTGTTGAAGACAAAAGTGCTACTTTATTGCAGCTGATCACCAAATTTGCCACAGAATATTGTAACACTATTGAAGGAACAGCAAAATACATAGAGACTTCTGAGCTGTAAGTACAATATTTTCCTGGAATATTGACTGAGGGGTTAGGTTGACCCAGTGGCTCTTACTGGCTCGCACTGGCAGCATTACTACAGTGGACCATAATATACTCAAAAATGGTTGAATCCAAGCAACTGTAAAAAATGTTTGCAGTGAGAGCTTTCTTCTTGTTGTTTGCTACTTCTGTTGTTATTTTCTTCTTTCAGATGTGGTGGAGCTAGAATCTGTTATATTTTCCATGAGACTTTTGGAAGAACTTTAGAATCTGTTGACCCTCTGGGTGGCCTTAACACAATTGACATTCTGACTGCCATTAGAAATGCCACTGTGAGTGTTCTGTATTTCTAAGTTTTGTGACTGTAGTTAGTAAACAAAGGTTTAATTCTACATAAGGGACACAATGGTGAAATGGTTCAGTGTTTTCCTGTCAGATTTGGTCTCTTGCTAATACAGTAATTGGTGTTGCTAAGAATTAACAGAGTGAGTTCACTTTTAAATTTTGCGGTATATAAAATGTTCACTCCTTAGAGACTGACTTTGGATGTCAAATATGTCAGTCCACTTTTGTACTTTGTTGGGTGTGGACAGACAGGCAGGTTCCTGCATGGTGTTGGAGCATGAGCTACTCTGTAGTAATGATCTGTGTGCATGTACCTATCCTCCTGTAAATGAAAAATGTAAAAACAGGATTTAGTGACAGGAAAGATGGCATATTTCCAGTAAGAAATGTTGTATATGTAGCTAAGCGTTGGTCTCTATGGTCATAAATGAAATTACTCCAAACACTGAAAACCACCTACCTTATTGGTATGGTATTATATGCCCGAGATTGTCCAAGAAATAATGGCAGTTTTTCTCTCTGAAATTAGAAAGAAAATGTCTTTGCCTTTATAATAAATTTCATCTGAATGTGGATCCAAAGATGTGAAAAAGCATTGTTCAGATTTGTAAGCCTAAAGTGACATGAGTAGGTAGAAATCCCCAAGATTCGATAAGAATGCTGGTTGTTAATCATTGTTAATTACATTTTGTCTTAAAGATAGCAACTTAGAGCTTTTATTTTTAAATATTCTTGTAACATATTTTACTCTTGAGACCTCTTCTGAGTGTCAGGTGTGATCACTGTGACCTGATTTATTCTGGGCCTCATCAGATACTACTTCTTAGAAATGCATCTTGTTTTATACACAGTTTAGCAGCTTTTTCCCTCCTTTTGAACCAGGGTCCCCGTCCTGCCTTGTTTGTTCCTGAAGTTTCATTTGAGTTGCTGGTAAAAAGGCAAATCAAACGTTTGGAAGAACCAAGCTTGCGCTGTGTGGAGCTGGTTCATGAGGAAATGCAGAGGATTATCCAGCATTGTAGTAATTACAGTACACAGGTAAAAATGCATGCTTTAGAATTGGGTTTATAATTATTGGCGTGTGTGTCATTATTTGCTTAAAAATTCCTGGAAGTCTCACCAGTAAAATTTTGGTTTGTTTTTAGGAATTACTGAGGTTTCCTAAATTGCACGATGCCATAGTTGAAGTAGTAACTTGTCTTTTGCGTAGGAGACTTCCTGTCACAAATGAAATGGTAAGCTTCTATCTACTGTAGTTTTGCTGGTAAAAGTGCATGTTTTCTGGAGTCATGATGCTTATGTTTGCAGTGTCAGGAAGCCAAGTAATTAAAGGAATCCTAACTTGTTTGTTAAATTGATATTTAATATGTACATGTTTTGAATCTTCTATATTAGAATATAGATACGTAAAAAACAAAGGGGTGGGGTTAGGGTTAAGCATATTGTCCCCTATGTTTCAATTTCCCAAGAAGAATTTTACTAAACTTCAATTTATTTCCCTCCCTTGTAACAGAAGCTGTGCATTTACAGTAGAGTTTGGGATGCGGTGATGAAAATTAAATTGTGATCCTTACTCTGTGTGTTTCAGAGGCTTGTAATGCCCTTTAGCTAGTGAAAACTGAAAGTTCGACTTGTACCTTTGAATAAATACGTTTTAATATTGAAGTCTGATCTGGACAGCCTTTTGGGGAGTAAAGACTGTTTCAGTATTTGACTCTGCATTTGATGGGAAAAGCAAAAATTGTTTTACATGCTCACTGTCCCCCATAGTGCCATCTCCTGCTGGTTCACGCGTTGTAGGTGGTTTGTGGCCGAATGGCCTTTGGCAGTTTATGCTGTTCTTCCTGATGTTGTAGGTCATTGCTCTGCACTGGCATTGGGTTTACTCCCTGAATCTGAATGTCTTGCATTGCAGGTTCATAATCTGGTGGCCATTGAGTTAGCGTATATCAACACCAAACATCCAGACTTCGCTGATGCCTGTGGGTTAATGAATAACAACATAGAGGTAAGAAAATACCTTCTCTTAAGACGTTTCTTGTCTCTTTAAGTGAAAATGAAGTTGGTAAAATAACAAATGCTTTGACTTCTTTCATTGAAGCACATTTCTACATTTTGAGGCATTAAAAATGTGATGAATTATTAATATGGTGTATACTCTAGTGGTCTGTGGATTTGTTAATTTCTATTGCATATTGCATTCAGGAGCACTGATTGATATTTCAGTGAAAAGATTCTGCCTGTTTTTCAGTCAGGAAAATAAGGGCACTTAAATGGGTATTGCCTATGAAAGTACATTTTTTAAGGGGAAATTTAAATATATAGTTGTGAAATGGCATTTAATGTTGAAGTAACTGCATTTTGTCTCTTGACACAATATATCAATAATGTTCCTTTCGTTCATGAAAGAATAACACAAGTATTGTTTCCTATATTCAGGATCTAATTTCTGCTTGCTTTTGGCATTGTTCTTGAATCTTTGTGTTACCACACTTCAGTCTCCCTGAGACATTCTCTCCATCAGTCTCCCATCAGAAGTCTTGTATTTTTCAAGCCCAACTCTGATTGATAATACTTGTTGCTGCCATCATCCTGTAGAAGCAGTTCAACAACCAATCTACTAGATTGGAAGAATCACTCTGGTGTTGTTGCAATACTTCATCTCTCTGGCTAAGAGATTGTTAATACCCTTGTGTTTATCCAACACATCGTTTTCATTCATCACAGAATCATGGAATAGCTTGAGTTGGAAGGTTGTGCAAGGTCATCTCATTCCAAGCCCCTGCCATGTGCAGGGGCACATTCCTCTAGACCAGGTTGCTCAGAGCCCCATCCAGCCTGGCTTTGAACACTTCCAGGGATGGGGCATCCACACCTCTGGGCAACCTATTCCAGTGCCTCACCGCCCTCACAGTAAAGACTTTCTTCCTGTAGAATATGTAATTTAAACCTACTCTCTTTCAGTTTGAAGCCATTCCCCCTTGTCCTGTCACTACATACTCTTGTAGTGTTCCTTTTTTAAATGCTTCCATTACTATTTCTACTCTTTACTTTTAACCTTTTACTTCCCTCTATACGTATATTTTGTACTGACCAGGTATGCATTTGAATTTGCCTTCGTAGATTGCTCTTTAATCTAGTTCAAAAATAGTGTGTATGGAAACTGCTGTGAGTATAGAAATTCACTTTGTGAAGCTGAACATATAAATTTGTATCTTCATGTGTTACTTAAACTAGTTCTTTCCTAATGTTTTCCTAAGCACGACATTGAAATTTTTGAAGAACCAAACCATGTAAACCCAAGCCTTATTCGGTGGACAGTGAATTGTTAATTTCAAGCAAAATCAGATATTTCTTTGTCCTGATTGCTTCAAACTCTATTTTGCTATGAAGTGAATTCTGTCTCCTCCTTTGTTTTGGGCTAATCGTGTGCTGGCCACAGAATCAAATCCTTTAGATTACTTGGAGGATTTACAGCTTAATGAGGGCTGTAGGGTATCTGTGCTGAGCCAAATTGTGTAGCTTTGATGTTGTTTTTTAAAGGCTTAGGTTTTGATTATGGAATGTGGTATAAGAAAACTTTGCAAAACCTCTTATACTGAGAATTTAGTTTTGACCAGGTAATCGAAGTATCCAAATAATCAATGGTTTCATAGTTCACAGTATTAGCATGGCACTGGATGAGATGAAATGACTTGTGTTTGTCTCTAAAATGGAAGTCATCTGTAAAATGTGAGTCTTGCCTCTGTGTTGATACAGAGTAATACATAATTGAGGTCTTGCTGGATTGTTTTTAAAGGAACAAAGGCGGAATAGATTAGCCCGGGAGCTGCCTTCTGCTATGTCACGAGACAAGGTAAGTAAATGTTTGATTTTATTTTTTATATAAAATTTAATGCATTCTCCTAGATCCAATCTAAGTATTGGAAATTCTGATATGCTGCCCTAGTAAGAGTCTTGGGAGCTTCCAGGTATTGAGTATTTTCCTTTCAAGTTTCATAAGATAGAAGTGGAAAATTTCATTTTCTTGAAAAGATGCAGTTCTTGGGAGGTTTTAAATCTTTAATTCTGAAGACTTGTCTATAAATGTAATATTACACTTATTACTTGTATGTCATCTCAGGTAAGGTATAAAATGCCTGCAGATGTTGAAGACGGACTCAGAACTTTCATGCCTAAATTTATAGCTGAGACACACTGATTTCAAAAGATAAGCAAGTGATTTAAAATATCCATTGAGCTAACATAGTGACTTCTGGTTGGTTTTTGGTTTTTTAAGTCACTCTTAAAACTGCAGTTTATTGCAGTCTTATTTTCTTTGGGAGAAGGTGTTGGAGGTGACATTTTTTGGTTGTTCATCATAATCCAGTCATGTATTCTGTCTCTGGAGCTTGCTTAATTTTACCAGGTTTTACCATCCCTAATGAAAGGGGTGGAGGAGTTGAACATGTTCCATGTCATGGAAAATATTGTAAAGCTGTAGAAAAGAATAGTCTGGCAATAAGCTGGAATTTTAGACATTTAATACTATGTGAGGTATTTAGAATTCAAAGATAGAGAATATAGTGTAAGATCCTCATGAGGTTCTAACAGGAGTTTCTACCGCTGATAAAAATCTGTTCACTAAGTTCATTACCTTAAAAAGTGAGGTGAAGTCCCAGAGGAGATCTAATACCTATTGCCTTTAATCAGTCTAAGACAGTTGATGGATGAACTCTGGGAATTTAAGGTGGCTATCTAGAGATTGCTTTCAGTGCTCTTTGATCCTTCTTTGTATTGATTTCATATTTATATCATCATTGTAGGAGCTGAAATGAAATTGAAGTTCATATAATCCAAAAGTCTCTTAACTATCTTAGAGATGCTTTTTTTTCCCTTCTATTTTCTTTTTTTTTTTTTTCTTTTTTTTTTTTTTTTCTGCTTCTATTACGGTTTTTCTTGCAAATTCAAAATATTTCTTTTCTGGATTTTGAAAGATGCTAGTAGATAAAAGTGTATGAAATTTGCTAGGTAAATTTGGTGGTCTTCAGTTGAATTTTTTTTTCCCCTCCCTGCATTTTTTACCTTCCTTAGTCTACTAAAGCTCCAGGTGCATTGGCACCTGCTTCCCAGGAGACTGTTACTGCTGCTTCTGCTGAGGCTGATGGCAAGGTCTGTCTTGATTTTTCCTCTAAGCACTGCATGCACGTTTCTGTTGTGGTGCACCCCAGATGTAAGGAAAGCAGTTTGTCTGTAGTGCTCTGTCACCAATAGTATGTCCTACCCAGTCTGGATGTCCCACCCAGTGTGGATTACTTGGCACTGCTGATTTTACATGCAGTGGCATGTCAAGACATGCCATGAGGTGGCCAAGTCACTGCTTTCTCTTTGAACTCTTGTTTGCAATATATTGTGGTGCAAATATGCAGCATAATTTGCCTCAAACTGTCAATAGATTGTTTGGTGCAACAGTATTGTAATCAAAAGTCTTCAGCATGGCTGTTAAACTGCATGTTTTTAATGTGTTGACAGTTAAAGAAGGAGGACAGAAGATAAGCTAAAATGTGAGTTTCCTGCTTCCTGCAGGGAATCTTTACAGGCTTTGTTCAAACTGAACCTCCTTTGTGTTGTTTCACATAATTGTTGAATCCCTGGTTTACTTATATTTGTGAAATGTGTTCTGCAGTGTTTTTTTACATGTTAGGTGTGCTGTCTCTTGTGTTAAAATAACAGCTCATTATTACTCTGAAGGCTTTTCTGCTAATTGCTCTCGCTTGGAGTCAGAAAAGATAGTAACAAATTTGTGTATTAGGACTACCAGGGGGACTCAGGCTTTCTGCTTCATTGTGTATTCAGCTTTTAATGCAGAGCTTCCATTTCTGTCCTGAACAAAGTGGTTAAAGTCAAAATCTAGTCAATGGTAGAATTTTAACTATTCTTTTAATCAGTGTTTTAGAGATTTTGATATGCTGCAAAAATTAAAAAGAAATCAAGAGCCACTCTGAAGATAGTGTTGTGACTTAATTAGTTGCAGGAAGCTGCCAGATTTGGTTTGCGTTTCCTGTAAAACCTGTCCTGTGTTAGGTGATCCATTTCACACTCTGTTGTGTTGCTTTGTTTCTGATACTGCTTTGGATGTGTAGAGCAGGCTCCACAGTAACACAGAATGAGAGTGGCATTTTGGTCATTTTTAACAGCTGTCTTGCAATCAGAAATCATGCAGTGGAGCTTTCCTTAGCAGTAATTTTCTCTCATTAACAGAGTTTGATTTGAATTCTTATAGTGTATTCTGCAATGCCTCTGCAGAAGCAGTTCTGCAATTTAATAAAACTTTTGATGTGTACAGTTTAGCTGGGTTTCCTCCTGTATGCTACTGTTGGTATTCTCTTGGCTATGCTTCATTTCTCTTTTTTTTTTGATTTAAGATCAGCCTGTGACGTTTCATTGTAAACACAATAGATAAATTTAGCTTTTTTCCTCCTATATCTGAAGCAAGACATAAATAGTAGTACAAAGCCTTGAATGACCTTGAATGTTTTTCAAACAGGAGTAAATTTTAAAGCACAGTACTAAATAGATATTAGGCTTGTGGAAAGGTACAAAATAAAAATTTCCCCTATTCTACATCAAAATAAACCGTGGGCTTTTTAATACTAATTAACATATGGTGGATACCATCCACTAATATTTCTTTTGTCTAGTGATTCCTAATGTTTAAGGGTTGGGTGTTACATCTTTTTCTTAGGAGATCTGTGAGTCATTCTTTGTCTGGAGCTTCCCAGAATCTCTGATCTTCACTTCCAGAGGATGAAGATTTTTGTTTTGATTTGTTACAAAAAAAGCCTTCTGTAAATTCTGACAGCACAAATATGTTCATATCTGTGGTACCTTGAAACAAAAATGTGCATACTTTTTAACTCTTACTGTAAAAAACTTCAGTTTGTATTTAAATAAAATGTGAAGAATTTAAATTCGAGTATTGCAAGACCTGTGGGGATCTTCAAAATATACTTTCTGAATGATCCTGATAGTATAGGATGTGTAGTAAGCACCAAATGACTTAGAAAGACCACCCCATATTTCAGAAGTGATTTGTAGACCCTTAAAATGCTGTGGAGGTTCTCCATGTGAGACATTTACATACACTTTATTAGGGAGAATATGAGTTTTAAAAGCTTTTATTTTACTGGTACCTTTTGTCAGCAAAGGGAGAATAAATGTGGGGAATGTGAAGAACAGAATGAAGGAAATATACCTATGAAAATCACATTTTTTAGTGAGTTTTACCTGTAGTAATTTGATCAGACACTTCTTTACAGTGCCCAAGTTCTAATTCTGCCATGTTTTTTCAATGTGCTGTTTGTGCAGACTCCTCCTGTAGCACCAGATGCATCTCAGGAGTCTGGAACAGGCAACTGGAGAGGAATGCTAAAACCCTCTAAAGCAGAAGAGGTATCTGCAGAGGAGAAATCCAAGCCAGCTGCAGCCCTACCTGCTAGTCCTCAAAAAGGACATGCTGTAAACCTATTAGATGTGGTGAGTCATGGAAGACAAATTCTTTTTCTTTGTAGTTTGGGCTCAGGAGAGAAAACATCTGAATTTCAGATCTTGTAATTTTGCTGCTAATATGTGATATTTTGTAAATAATTCCCATATAGCTACAGGGAGCCAGTCTCTTCTGCTTTGTTCTTTGCCCAATCCCAATCTCCCTGCAACCTCCCTGCCTGCTCCAGTTTCAGCCCAAGATTGGGGTAACTGGCTTCCTTTCACAAATCCCTGTGCAAATGAACTCCTTGTCTAGATCGGTGTTGGTACAGAAACAAATCTCAGCTCAACTCAAAATCCTGCTTTTCTTTTGCTGAAGTTGAATGTTTATATTAGAGGAGAAGAATCATTAAAGACAAAACCCACTTAAGTTAAAGACAGATGGAGATATTTGAAGTATTTGGAGAGCTTTAGAAAAGATGTAGTGGTGCCCTCTGACCTTTGTTTCACACATATGGATTTTGATATGTCTCTAATGTTATTTCTGAAGAATTATAGGTTTGTTGCAAGACAGGTTACATCTGTAAACTCAGGCTAAAAGAGCAGTAGTTACAGTTCTATTTACAAATGTAAATGAGCAGAATTGGTAATCTGAGGGTTTTATTTTTTCATGCAGCCTGTACCTGTTGCACGCAAACTTTCTGCCCGTGAGCAACGAGATTGTGAAGTGATTGAACGACTTATTAAATCTTACTTCCTTATTGTCAGGAAGAACATTCAGGACAGGTAAACCCAAACTTCCTTGAAATATTTAAGCCATGCAAATATTGTGATATTTCAAGAATCATATATATGATCTTGTTATTTTTACCATGTTTTTACATTTGTAAGAAGAGAGAAAATGTATTTATTTTCTAGAAGGGACAGCAGCAGTAAAATTTGACTCTTCTCAGAATTATGGAGTTTGAGGAAATACTTTTTTTCTCTATTGGTTTCAGTTCTGTATAATATTAAGTAAAAGGTTTAATTATTTAGGAAATGCCTACTTTTCTGGAGTATGCTTCAATTCAGATGGATGATTTGCAGCAAATAACTGGAATAAACTCTAGGTGCTGAGTATCCCTGCAGGTGTATCCCTGACAGAATTTAGATTTGCCGTCCTGTTATTTCAAATGGGAAGGTCAAATAGGAACTAGTGTGGCTCAGTTTTCTAGCACTTAGCTATAAAGATGGAAACAGCATAAAAGAGTTCTTCCTACTATGGAAAATGCCTTTAAAGTTTTGCTTAAAAAATGTCATACTTTTTTTTTAAATCAAGAATGATTTAAAAAAAAGCAAAACTTTGTTTTGCTTATGTCTTTGTGGAAAGACCTAACTTTATATGTATTTATATTTTTATGTATATGGGAAATTTGGGAGGGAAATACAGGAATCTGGAAACCAGCTTTTAGAGCAGGTTAGTGAGATCACAGGTTTTTTAGTCTATCCAGTAAACTAACACCTTCAATAGAATTTTTAGTATTTCATGGCAGGGAAGTGCTTTGTTTACCTTAACTTTACTGCATTGTTTGTACTATGTCATATTAGAGATACAAATTATTTCTTTGCCTCTTTCCTTTACCATTTACACATTAAATTTGATTTTTGGGTTGACATACTTAAATGAGTGTCATTCCTAGCACAGTAGAGACAGGTTGGCTTCTAATGAGCAAACTAATTTATTTATTCTTATTTTGTGTTTTATACTGTTCATGTTTTTTACAGTGCAGCTATTCTATTTGGAAGAAATTAATTTTATATGAATTAGTTCTATTGTTACATTGTACATGATGCTGCTTTTACTTGAGAGAGTTTTTATTTATGGTAGTGATAGATTCCTGGTAGTTTGAGCCAAGCTTGTGTGCAGCTGCTTGCCCTCGTTGTGCATTCTTCAATCTGGAACAGACCTGGTTTTGAATAATTATTTTAAAGAAACAATGTTTATGTGTTTGCAGTGTGCCAAAGGCAGTGATGCATTTTCTGGTGAACCATGTGAAGGACACTCTCCAGAGTGAGCTGGTGGGCCAGCTGTATAAATCCCTGTTGTTGGATGACCTTCTCACGGAGTCTGAGGACATGGCACAGCGCAGGAAAGAGGCAGCTGACATGCTAAAGGTAATGAAGAGATCAGGAGCTCATGGCAGTAGTTAACCATACAAATGTGAAACTTCTTGAAGATTTGTCTTCCTTTTTTCTTTACTGCTTTTTAAGACTATGCCATTGTATTACTTTTCTCTGCTAGAGGAATTAAAACCAATGCATGACCAGAAAGGATTACATATAAGCTTTTATACCTGCAGTTTAGCAGGCTAGATATAAAGTAGGTGCAGTTTCTCTTTTATTTTTAAGCTTTACAGCATTAAAACCGTGTATGGTGAAAAAGTGTGCCCTTCTTGGGAATTTAATGGGTTGCCACTCATTTCCTAATGAAACTGAGTAGCTTTGGTTTGATTTTTAACTTTACACTTCCCAGACTGCTGCTGTTATGTGCCTGGGAAATTTCTCCAGCCAAACTAACGATCTCTGGCTTTTGTCTGTTATTGTGTGCAGGCCCTGCAGAGAGCCAGCCAGATCATTGCAGAGATCCGTGAGACACATCTTTGGTGAAGACTG
Organism: Platysteira castanea; assembly: GCA_013397175.1. Classification (NCBI taxonomy): domain Eukaryota; kingdom Metazoa; phylum Chordata; class Aves; order Passeriformes; genus Platysteira; species Platysteira castanea. The sequence continues at coordinate 287,457 of VYXC01008043.1, forward strand.
TATCAGCCACACTATTTATATGCATTGGAGGTTACATTGGCTTGACAATTGCTAGGCATGGTATACGGAGTAGAATTTTTATTTATGAACTCTTCTTATCTGTGTACTGCAACTGTGTAAATCTGCTCATGTAAAGACAGTTGGTTTGATTTGCAAACAGAAAAATATGCTGTATTTTGCAAAAGAAGTCGTATTTAATCCATATAATAAATGGCTCTAAATGTTTCCTTACCAGGTTTCTGGTGCAAATTAAAGCAGACCAAGTCTTCTGTCTCAGTGACAGTCTCATTTGAACTTGGGGAAAAATGTTCAAGTTCCAGTGCCTGACTTGCTGAACAGGTTGCCTGTGGTTAAGACGGCCGGTGTAGTCTTGTGGCATAGTTTTAAGCTGCTTTTCCAGTAGAAGTTTCAATACTGTGAAGAAAAGAGAGCACCGAGTATTTTCTTTCATGAATATATTGCATGCACTGTGACAGATGGAGGTCTCCATTTTATAGCACAGTAGAGATGTCGAGCGTACTACTATGTATGTGTGTTCCCTTTTTTTTTCCCCATTGTCCCCAAATGTTCAATGGCAGACAAAACTTCAGACTTGATTGAATGGAGTATCATGTAGGAAGAATTAGCCGGGAGCTTGCGAACAAGAACAGCCTACTAAAAAGTGGGTGCAGAGTTCTTAACGTGCACTGGAGCTTGTGTATGAATGTTGGGGTTTATAATCAGGCACAAGGACACCTTCCCCTTCCTCTCCCCTGGGACCAAGCCCCTGGACCATCTGATAGTAAATTTGCTCTGGCAGAACTGAAAAATAAAAATGGATTTCAAAACTGTCATGGGATAATAAGTGTTTCTTTTAAAAACAGATGAAGTTGGCCAGGGAGAAAGGGATGCCTACAACTTCTGCAAATTTTGGAATGTATGACAGTATGAAAGAAAGTCTGTGGAATTGGAATATTTATATCAGAGATTACAGTTGCTTTTGAGGAAATTTTATTGTGCTGTAAGTAGCTTTTTTTTGAGGACAATCGTAAAGTTATGAAATTTTAGGTTGGAAATTAAGTTGATGAGGTTTCTTTTTTTCTTCTGATTATAAATCATACAGATAACTATTGATCACACTAGCCTTGAAAAAGCAAACATTTTAATTTTTATGAATAAAAATTTATTTAAACTCCAGACAGCATACTTGCATGTACTTTTCAAGCAGATTCACTCTTTTTGTATAAAGTGAAAATGTTTACTATAGTGTTGCTGATATTTTTTCTTTAATGCAACTTGCATGAAAAATAGGACACTGCTTTTAACCTCTATGGCTTGATTTTATGGTATTGGGCCAAGATAGTGAGGTTTTTATTACCATATGCAGTTCCTTCCCCCTGAAGTCAGTTAGCAAAAATGGAATTACTTTTGTAAGCTGCTAAAGATTGAAAATTTATAAACTCAGTTTACAAGAAGCTCTGTTTAAAAATATAATTTTCTCATGGTAATCTTCAGTTTGGCATCAGTATGAGCACAAGGAGTTAAGTCTGACAGATGCAACTTTTGGATACTTACTTCATGTATGATGTGAGGTAATTCATGCAGAACACAGAAATATATTGTGTGTTTTTAAACAGACTAAATAGTCATGGTATGCATAATGTATGCATTTTGTGTAATGTATACAAAGGAGGTACTTTTATCTTGCATTGTATCCAGGGATGGTAGTTCTCAGATTCAAGAAATATGACTGAAGTGCAAACCACTTTTCAAATCAACTTTGGTGATCAGTGAAAGCTTTTAAGTTTTGTCAAAAGCATTACATTTCCGTTTGGAATTCCCCTGACACTTCTCTCCCTTTTGCTTTCGACATCCAAGAAGTTTTCAACAAGGTAGTGCCGTCCATAAGTGATCTGCTACCTAAGCTTTAACTCCCAAAGTTCATTCAACAGTCTCTTGTGAAGAAATACTCGTGACTTGTAAAGTTTTGAAATCCGGCATAAAGCAAATGAATTTCATTTATTGAAGAAATTCTTGCAAGTGATACCTGGCTCTGTAATGTCATGTGAAATTTCCAGTGTTAATTTGGTTTCTGAAATGTTACAACTTTGTTTAAGTTTCACAAAAAGTTTCAATTTGGTAATGTTTGAGTGCCAAGAAATGAACTTGATTTGTAATCCTTAATGCAAGTCTTTGAAAGTCCATGCTGTAACGATCCTGTTATTTAATAAACAGATAATACACAAAATTAATTATGCCAGAAACAGTTTTGAACTGACTTGTTCTGGTGGCAGGACTTACATGCTCTTGTAAGTCAGTAGTGTAAGTACCTATATCTGCACACTCTTACTTGTGATTGCATTTGCTCTCATTCAATTCTGCATTCTTAGTTCGTGAATAGTTCCATAACTCACAGTGTGGACAGGCTATTTGTGGCTGTTGATAGGTTTGAAACAAGCTGTGTTCTGGAACTGAACTGAAATACTTAAAATGCCACTATTACTACCAGCAGTAGAAGAAATTACGGGGAAGCTGTGGGAAGAAGCCTAATGAGGGCAGCAACTGAAAAATTCCCAGATTAGATTGATGGTTTACAGCTGTCTTCTAGGTCACCTTATTTAATTTAAACTTGTGCATTGATGACAAAATTATTTCAAGTTTTAGCTAACTTGCTCTCCAGTGGGGAGAGAATCATGGAGGGAAAAACCCACTGTAGCCAAGGTCAGATTTGTAAATGTCTGACATTATCACCTGAGCTATTGTAGTCCTGCTGTAACTAAAATACAACTATATAATATAAGTAAATATCACAGTATCCCAGTGTGAATCTAGTTTGTCAGTGTGTTTTAGGGACGTTCAAATTTTACTTAGTGGAACAGATGGGTAAAGGGGGTGGTGGTGTCTGTGTGCTTTAGACCTTATTCTGAAGTTGAGAGAGCAGACCTTGTGTAAAACTTGCCTTTATTCAATGCTTTGTGGATGAATGACAGATGCCAGATTGGATATGGCAAACTCGGGTCACTGCTTTATGGACCACAGCAAGGGAAACAACTTGCCACTTTGTTGTGTCCCTGTTGGGAACTTCAATGGAATTATCCTGAGTAATTCTTTTTTCTGCAGTTTTCTCCTGTGAGAGCAATGGGTGGCTGGTGTTTTGTGTAGTTACTGAAGATCTCCACTGCATCCACTTTTTGTTGCTAATTAAACTGTGCTTCAAGGTGAGAGGTAGAGGATTGCTTCCTAAAATTTAATACCACTTGAATATGGTTTTGTGCTCGGTGACACTGTTCAGACTAGAGAAGGTGCTTTCATGTGTTCATAGTTTTGAGTTTACCTCCTGGATACCTTTTCACTCTTTACCTCTTGACTGCCAGCTGCCACATAAGGTTAAATTGAAGTCTGCCAGGTTTTGCTGTACCAATGGTTTTGGTGGGGCTTTTTTAGTTTGTTGGTTTGGGGTTTTTTCAAAATATCTTGCCCAAATAATTACTTTTCTTTTTGCACTTTCAAATCACACATTTGTAGCCACGTTAAATACTTTGATATTAATTACTCTTTGTTCACATTTGAACAAGTTTGAACAGTCTCCTTCTGATTACCTGAACGTACCTGTATATGAGAAATAAGACCAGGCTAAGAAAGAATCCTCGATTTTTCCAGTCATCCTTGATCCTTGGCCCAGGGGTTCAAATGCTCAGTTGTGATGGTCCTGTATGGTCAGGGCAAGTAGTGGTTGTACCCAGCTGTTTCTCCGGAAAGAGTCAGGGAAGGGTTTGGATTGCTAGGACTTGGTCAAAAACAACCATGGACTAAATTTCTTGGGGTTTATGAATCTTACTAGAAACCTTGCATGCAAAGAACTGTATTCCCTTCTTATATTTCTAAAAAACAAATAGTAATTTTACTAATTTATTAGAAGTGGATATATGTGCATCTGCACCATTTGGAGATGACAGAAAACAGGCAGGAAAGAGATCAGACATGAAACACTACCTTATTCCTAGGAGTTTTTCCTGTAACCAGAAAGAAACTCTCAAATGTGCTCTGTTGTATTTCTCTGGAGGTGAACATGGGTGTGTACTGGTATATTTTGGTCCCAGCTGCGTGTTTCTGATTTGCTGTAATGCTTCTGTCATTTGAGGAACAAGGTGGCTGTGTTAGGTGGATGAACTTAACTTTCCCTTCCCTTCCCCCTTTTCCTCCATCCGCTTTTTTTGAGGTAGAAATGACTCAACTACTTTTTGTTTTTATGTAACAGAGATTAGGCTACAGAGGTCTCATTATGAGACAGATAAGTAGGATCTGGAAACTGAAATTAATAACTCTGCTAACACTAAGAACACGCTGAGCTTCTAAAAGTACCATATTTCAGTTTCATAGCCAGAAGAAAGTGTCATCTGTAACAAGCAAGCCACTGTATTTTATTACTGCTGAAATCTTGAGTAATAGTGCAAATGAAATCAAGTTTATCAACTAAAAAGAAACATTAAAAAAAACCCTTAAAAAAAACCAAACTCTCCACCTAACTACAGAATATCTGGTTTCTTGAGACTTGTTACCATTTCTTGGAATTCCCCCATTCTTCTCCTAGGCTGGGTGGTTTTAAACTGGCTGGACTACCCAGACTTACTCTGACAACAGAAGAGGTGGTGCTCAGTTACCACATTCCAGAAGATTGAGGCTTCCCCCCTTGTGGCTGCTGTTACTGCAAATTTGTATTGTAGATGTCATGGACCAGGAAGTGATTCTGCATGGCCTAAGAGTAAGGCCCGGTCCTTTAAAGCAACACTGCAAAGCACTTCAGCTTCCCTCATGTGTTTCCTGGTCCAGAGACTCTGAGGTGCGGTTCACCCACAGCTCCTGGGCAAGCTAACATTAAAAAAACCCCTTTCATTTACATGCTCCAAATCCTCTGGTTTATCTTCCAGCTGACTGCAGAGCCTACAGAACTAGTACCAGGATATTCCTTCAACAAAGATGCTGGATAGCATGGATACATCCTGGTCATTCACAGGACCAAAGAAGTGGAACGAGTGTCACTCACTTTTTAAGTCATACTATGCACACAGAAGGCCTACAAGAGATTCATTAGGTTGATTAAAGCTTTGAAAGGCTCTGCACTTGAAGCTTGCAACAACTGAATTTGCTCTGTATTCCCACATGAAGGCTGGAATACTTAATTGCAATTTGTCCCCATACATAACAAAGAAGCAGCTTACATTAGTGCTTAATCATTTAGTCCTTTATTATGAATTTTCTGCAGCTTCCTTCAAAGCAAACCTGTTGAAACATGACCATAGGCTGGTTGTCTTTGCCCCCAGCAAGGTTTCTGGGTTAGGTGAGCACACACAAGCTGCAAGAAGGACTTGGTTTGAGTTTGCTTTGGCTCGTTTTGCTGTGGGTTATCCTGTAGAGTAACTGGCCACTGTTTTCCTATATCACAGAAGGCTTTTAAAGGAGGAGCACATCTCCATCGTTGGACTTTGAATCTTTTCATTTTCTTCTTGTGCAGATCCTTATGAATAGTGCTTTGAATAAGGCAGAGTATCTACAATCTCTTCAGTGGTATAACAGCGCCTTTATTTGAACTCTGGTGCATTTTGAAAAGGGAGCATTGGGCAGTCTGTGAGCTGTGTAGTAATGCACAGTACAGAAACATCTTCAAGTACCATCTTCAAGCAACAGAGTTAAAATGACCTGTCATTTTAGGGAGATACTCTGTTGTCACAACTGCAGCCATTTTATAATGTAGTAATTTTTCTTTCCAACCCGAAGTAATGATACTCCATTCTTCAGAATATGCTGTCCGAGAATAAGAACAGTCTCAGGATTAGTTACACGATTCCCATTTATTGAAACTCCTCCATCTGTAATTTTCCGGTACCTTAAAAACAAAACAAAACAACCTGTTAATTGCAAAAGAAAGCTATTTATTGTTATTAAGAATTGAAAGTTCACTTAGGGGTTTGTTTTGTTTTGTTCTGTGTTTTTGTTGTTGGATCCATAATTGAATAGATTTTAATTCTTCTGCACTTCACTTTCAGTCCAGGTCAACAGTGACTGAAATTAACCTTAGCCTCTACTACTCCAGTTCTTTCAGAGAAGTGTAAATACTGTGTTGAGTATTTACTATTTATATTTTATTATTGAGAGCATAGGCGAGAACTTACCCACTAGGTCCATCTGGAATGGCATTTGCTTTGCGACACAAGTCAAGAACAGTCATCCCAGGTTCAAGCATCAATTCAGCAGAAGGAGCTTGTCTGAAAAGTTCCTGTAACTCTTGGTCAGACATATCTTCCAGTGCCTCCACACTGCTGTGGTAAAGGGCCTTAGTGCATCTGTGAGAACAAAGATCATTCAAAATACAGAGCTAGTCTTCTCTTCACACAAAGTGCTACTCAATTCATCAGATTCCCCTCCCCAGTTTCTTTTGAGAGTCCACAAACTATCAGAAATACTTAAAATACACCCCCATTTTTTTTATTGTACCCCACTGCCCTGCAAGTTTTTTTAAAATATTGTCAGTGTGTTTTTAAGTCTACAGGACTATTAAATTTTTCTTTAATATCTAAGCAACATCTAACCTTAACAGATTAAAATAGTCCCTGAAAAGCTATGGATAATTACCATAGAATAAATCTGAAACAAAACTGCTTGATAAATCAAACTTCACCTCTTAGCAGATTCCAGCCCCTCTCTACCATGGACAAGCTTGGTCACTTCTGCAGCCAGTCGTTTCTGAGGGCCCCATTTCTCAGGTTCTTTAGCGTGCATTTCCATGATGTGGGCAATCTCCTCAAGAGGAAGGAAGGTGAATAGTTTCAGGTATCTATGAGCAGGGAAGAAATATTTTGTCTGTATAACCATCATTACAGATTTCCTGCCTTTGTCATTCAAACTTCAGTAGCTGCACTAGAAGGATTCTTAGTCAGTTTAAGAAATACATATTACAGATACTCTGTCCTTTCAATCAAATCTTTGAAACTCACATCTTACATAATATTCTGCCTAGGGTCAAGTCTTCAGGCATAATATAGTGTCAGAGGCTTTTATGAAGCTTGTATTCCAATCAACAATTTAGTTTTCTCTTGAAACTATTGACAGGATTTATTTGAATCCTGTCAACTAACAAGGTTTTGTATTTATCTTAGCAGATCCACAATACACTGCCAGTCTGTGGTGATCACGGGACAGAAGCATACTTGTATTAGCAAGTATCTCAGCAGGAAGATTATTTAGGATAATCAAGAATTTAAAGATGCATATCTAACCCTACTCTTTACAACAAAGTCCATTTTAATGAGCTTTCAGTCTCATGCAGTGTATTAAAGGTACCTTTACTGGTAAAAACTATGAATTCCTGAAATACTTTAGTGTTAAGTACCCACATACCCTTCTTTTCAGTCTGAAAGGCGTTGGGGATCAGAACATGGATTTGAATTATCAGGGGATAAAACTTTGAGAGAGGTAAGTAAGTTACAAGACACAGGTTACAATATGAAAGGGAAGTAGCTCAGATTTAACAGTGCTATTGAAGCTTAAAGTAAAACAGATTTAGAAAAGAACATAGAGCAACTTATTAAAATCAAGGTAGTAATGTAGTGTACTGAAAAACCTGGGATGTTACAGTACTGAAACTAATATGCCGTGTAAGAGAGTCACCCCGGCAGAACAAAATGCACTACACTTCACTCCTTTGTCATCCACCTTCTAATTTTCTGATACATATTTCAGCATATTTCAGCATAGGTTCCACTATCCTACATAATTAGGAACCAATCATGCCTGTTTATTTCATGAATGTAGTTATAATTAACTTCTACATGGAGCTTGTGTTGCACACACCCAAATGAAACAGTTATAGTGAACAGTTAGGATTGGGTTTTATAAACAATGACAAAAAAGCAAGATGGAGGAAAACTTACTTTTCAACTACGTTATCTTGTTGTCTGACAAAGAACTGATACAGCTCAAATGGAGAAGTCTTATCTCTGTTTAGCCAAACTGCATTTCCAGCAGTCTTTCCCAGTTTATCGCCAGTAGTACTGGTAATAAGAGGTACAGTAATTCCAAATACATCTGTTCCTGTCATCCTGAGAAAGAAGAGTCACTGCATGTTAAAAAAAAAAAAGTCATATCTTGGTAAAGCTGACTAAAATACAAGCGTTCTGCAAGATTCTGTCCTTGATATAAAGTAGAAGGTGATGGGTAAAAAGATGCCAGAACACTGTTCTGTGAAGAGGGATTTAGGAAAAAAAACAACAACTTAAGTTTTTAAGTTCTTTCGTGTGTATCAAAGACATTTACATATTTTAAGTAGTTTCAGGAGCAACAGCATTAGCAAATTCATTGTTGTGGACCTTCTGCCCTGAGTGCTGATCAAAGCTGCTTGTGTGGCTTGGACACTTGTAAAGGTTTTCCTCTATGCCAATTCTGTGTCTCGTAAGACTGAAGCAAGTCCTGAAGCAGAAGTGCTGCCATAAAGTCCCTGATTTGTACTTCTGCGAGTTTTCTAAGACTCACACTAAATTTGGTGGGTAAGCCAAAAGCGCATCCTCATCATTTTTCATTTTATTTCTAAGAAATGGAGCAATCTTTACCAATGTACCACAACTACCTTGACTGTGGTGTGATTACACCAGGATGTGTGGGCTGGCAGAGCTGCCAGAGCTTGTCTTCATTTTGTCCCATGCTTGAGGGTATTTGATTTTGGTTCTTGGATTCACTAATAAAATAATCTATCCTTTTTATTAAAAATTCATATAAACCTGGTCAAAATGTATACATGTACCAAGCTTATGATCAGGCCAATTAATTACTCCTCTCAAATCACAGTTTTACGTATAGCCAGATCTCTTGAGGGCTGACTTCTGCCCCTGGTGCTTTAAGGACTGTCAGCACCAAGTCGCACAGCACTCTGTCATGGAATCACAGAATCGGTGAGGTTGGAGAAGACCTCTGAGATGATCGAGTCCAACCTTGACGGAACATCATCGTGTCATCTCGAGCATGGCAGTAAGTGCCATGTGCAGTCTTTCCTTAAAAACTTAAACACCAGAACAGCTACTCCACCACCCTGGGCAGTCCAGTCCATCGCTGCCCTTCTCTGGACTTGCTCCAGGATCTCGATGTCCTTCTGAATTGAGGGACCCAGAACTGGACACAGCACTCGAGGTGCGGCCTCACCAGTGCCCATTACAGGGGTTAGTCACATCTCTGGTCCTGCTGGCCACACTACTGCTGACACAGGTTGCCCGATGCCCGCACCCTGCGCATCACCTCCCGCCCCGCTCTCCCGCCGTACTTGGTGACAAGCTCGTAGCCGGACATGATGTTTCCCATCTGGTCGTGGCCCCCCAGCTGGATGCGGCAGCCGTAGTGCTGGTAGAGGTGCAGGAAGTCGTAGGCCTGCAGCGCTGGATACAGGAATTCTGCCAGGCTCATGCCCTCGGCGCTGCGCAGCCGCGCCTGGCAGCTCTGCCGGCTCAGCAGCGTGCCCATGCGGAGGCGCCCGCCGGCGCCGCCGATGAAGCGGAGCAGCGGCTCCCGGCCGAGCCACCGGGCGTTGTCCAGCAGCGCGGCCCGGCCGAGGCGCCCGGCCGCCGGCTCCCAGAACAGCTCCCGGTGGTTCCCGAACAGCCGCTCCAGCCCCGCGCGCAGGGCCCGCGCGTGCGCGCGCACCACCCCCGCCG